>SNQJ01S0061027.1:24817-45233 GCA_010110895.2 Picea sitchensis | reverse complement strand
GGAGAAGTCGGCCCCAACAAAACTCGCAGAACCACTATAAATACAGGGCGCCAGTTCTCATTTGTCACATCCCAAAATTACAGTTCTGTGGTTTGGTGCGTACTACAGTTGCAGTCTTGTGCGCAGGTTTGGAGGAAGAGCTGGTGCAGTTGCAGCAGCAGCAAGATCTCAGTTTTGGCTTGAATATCTCTTGGCTAGGGTTTGGAACATCTGATCAATCTTTTGTGATGCGCTATCCTTGGGGATTGATGCACTACTCTTTTTTTGGCTATCTAGCCTATCGTTTGCTTCCGGAGGAATTCTCAGTCAAGGTTAAGGTGCTCAGAGGGAGGCTTCGTCCTATGGTTGGGTGACAAAGGTATTGTCAATGGTAAAACAAGCACACCATCTTCTATATTCTAACAATTACTTACCAGGAGACCTATGATGATGAAATTTCTATCTCTCAAGCTTTTCCCAATGCCCTAACAACACTTATGGACATTTTGAAATTATGTAAATCCCATAGGATTAATGGCAAAGCTATGCACATATCTGGCCACCTAGGAATCTGATCGGTTATTTGTTTCACTTATTTTCAAGCAAGAAAAGCTTTGTGCATGCCTATTCTGTGTTTCAAAAAAGGGTGAATGTCGTTATTGATGATAGTGGTAGAGCAAAGCATGAAACTGTCAAGAACTCAACGACTTTGCAGTTGTTTTTACAATGATAATATGATTTATTTTCATTTACCTTGTAGGGCTATATATTATGTTGATAGAATTTATAATTTTCAAAAAAAACCATTTCAGTTCACATAATTGTATCTATTTGATGGGAGTAAATATAGTTTCGTTCAACAATCCATCTCTATGTTGGTATCCGCTCGCTATCGTTCAAAGTGAATACCTCGTTGTCGCTTAGGGAGGTTGGCTCTTATCATTGTCCTTATCATGCCTGCCTCACCCAAGCTTTGACTTACTTCCTTTGCTTGCTTGTGATTTCCTCTTTATTATCTTAAATATGAGTGAAATCTTGAAGCAGAGAATGACTTTGGCCAACCAAGAAAGAAAGAGATATTTTTAATTCGTCAACTCTAAATCTGGAATTAAAAATAAATAAGCCTGCCAGAATAAGACTGTTGATAAAGAGTAAGACTGCAAGATGGAACCTAGAGTCCACCATACTTGTACCTTTACAGTTTTGAAAATTAATTGAGCTCAAAGCGTTTCTCTATATATAATAGGAATATGTATTGAAAATTATTTGAGCTCAAATCATTTTTCTATATATACAAGGAATATATATTATATATATAGTAGGAATATATATTGTATATATAGAAGGAATATATATTATATATATAGCAGGAATATATATGACATACCAAAAAATAAGTAGTTGCATGCCCAAGTCTCTGTGCTAGATTTAGATGATTACCCGATGTACTCTTTGTGAATGAACTTCTTGTACAAGCATGGGTGGTTTCCACGCACTAGCTTGAGCCACCTCTGCATCCAAGCTTGCATTGTAGAAATTAGCAATAGAGATTCTCTCTATCTCTTAGTCTGTCACTGCCTGATGTACTCTCAACATTAAGATTATTGGGGTTGGAACATGAGAAGCAGATTGAGGTTGTTGATAGAAGAAAAGCGCAGTCTCACAACATGGATGGTCTTTTGTACATTTTCTAGACTTTATAATATCATTTTCGATTTCCTTTTTGTGCAATTTCTAGACTTTATAATATCATTTTCGATTTCCTTTTTATGCATTTTCTAGACTTTATAATATCATTTTCGATTTCCTTATTTCTTATGGCAAGGACATCACCACTACAATGGCTCTTGTTTAACAATACATTCTTTTTAATTTTTTTTTATTTTAAAATACTCAAAACTTCAAACATTGTTATTATTTTTATGTGACTTGTGACTGAAGCTCAAATTTTAGTTTTTAATTTTTATTTTAGGATAGTCAAACTTAAGCATTGTTATTCTTTTTATGTGATTTGAGAGTAAGCTCAAGCACCATTATTTTTTGTGTGACTTAAGAGTTGAATGTGGTTATTGTTTTTCAATTTACATTTATTTTTTATATTTATTTTATTTCATATAATGACTATATAATATACTTATTTAGGTTACAAATAACTCATGCTTTATTTTTTTGGAAAAAAAATATCTCTTTCAAATATTTCGTCAAATTAATTATATATTAAATTACATATACTACAATAAAATAATCTTATTATTTTAAACATTTCAATTTTAATATTAAATTATCTTACAACTGGAAACTTACAAACTTCTAACCAATTACAATTAATAAATCTGAATCCTTATATAAATTCATAACTTTACTAATATGCCAAAAAAATTCAAATTAAACTCTCCGAAAAATTAGCATTTAAATTAAACTAAAAAATTAAACTAAAATTATACTAAATAAATAAAACTGATGCACGAATATCAAAATAACATATATTTTTTAAACAATAACATAAAGAGCAACAATAACATAAATATGTTCCATTGTTCTTTCTTATGTTTCTATATGTATGTTTGGATAATATAATAAGAGTAAAATATACAGGAGATTATGTTGACTTTTCATAAGAGATAATATTGTATGTGAATATATTATTTTAATGATGAGTATTTCATATATATATATATATATATATAGAACATATGATGACCATCCATAAAAAAGATACCTCCCTTGAATAATATATATATATATATTTCACTTGAAGGAATATTTTCCAACATATGTAAATTCTACATATTTATTATATATATATATTTATACTTTGTATTATAAATATCATGTCATATATATATATGTCTTCAAGATGTTTTCATAAAGAGTAGTTTCGTTGTTTTCATAGCTAAGTGACTCCTGCGTCAGAGGCAAAGGCCTGTCGGGAATTTCAGGAATCTCAATGTCCCCTTCCAACATCTTCAAAGCTTCTACCATCGTCGGTCTGAAAGCCACCATAACATGGGCGCACAGAATAACATGGGCGGTCTGACGAATAACATGAGAGCAGATCCCCTTTGCAGGACGAATCGATTGCAGTTGTGCCCAGCAAATGAATCCAGTCCTGTTTCGTTTGTATGCCGTCGCACAGACTGGGACTCGATACAAACATGGATGTGTCGTTCAGGCAGCGGGCGACCAGATTCTGGGGAAGTTCAGCGGTATCTATGGAAGAAAGCTGTTGTTGGAAGTCATTGAGGCAACCGGTGGCGGAGGCATAGTCGCGAAACTCGAACATGGAGGAATCTTTGAGGTGTTGTGCTACGCCTACGGAGAACAAGCTCAATAATGTCTGACAACATTCTCCGCCATGATCTGATCCGGATTGGCTGCAAGAAGAGGCGTCCCATGGAAGAGGCGTCCCATGGAAGTTGACAACAACGACAACAATTGCAGTAGCAGCGCCGCTGTCCTCTTCATGACAGGCCTTCCTCTGCGACATGAAAGCCAGGCAGAAAGCTGTTCAAGACTTCGTAATTCTATAGCATTGTTATGGCTATAGCGATAGACTCTAGATATCCGGTTCTCTAGATTTGTGGAAGTCAGGTCAGAGAGGGTGGCTTATCCGGTTCTCTAGATTTGTGGAAGTCAGGTCAGAGAGGGTGGCTGGGTCGTGGAACGATTTACTTGAAAGATTGGTGCTGGAAAGTCAGGGCAGAGAAGGTGACTGGGTCCTTCGAGGAAGTCGGGTCAGAGAGGGTGGCTCGGTCCTGGAACAATTTACTTGAAAAGTTTGGTGCTGGAGATTTCTGGAATGTCAGAGCAGAGGAGGTGACTGGGTCCTTTTCAGCGTTCATTTGGTTCACATTATTTTGGAGTTTGGTTAACAGTATATTGGAGTGGAGTGGGCTAACTCGGGAGTAATCTTCTTTTGAGTTATTTTTTTGGAAGGTTTTTGGGTGGTATATTTTTAAATTTTCAGTTAATTTATAATTTTAATCTATATTTTTTTTTAGCATTTAGGTTGGTTTAAAATGGGTTTTTAGACAGTTTATTTTTAAATTTTTAGCCAATTCATAATTCTGATGAATTTTCTGAACATCTAAGTTAATTTAAAATGAGGCAAAGCCTCTAACATAAGGTTTTGAAATGCTTTGATCCATATAAAACTCAGACTATTTCTAAAAATCTAACCTAATTCACATCCATTCTTTTACTTAAAAAACCATTTATTTACATGAAAATGGATCTGTTTGCTTCCTTCATGACTAAATACATTAAGTTTCTAACAAGAGCACTTCAAGATTGATATGAAGGTTTTGTAGGAAGCATGGATAAAGTAAGTTTCCAAAACAAGTTTCAAGGTCAAACCATCCATCCATAATATGGTTCATGTTCTTATTTCAAATATTCTTTTTAATATTATGTTAATAGATTTCTTTTTATATATGTTTTTATATAAAATGTTACTCCGATCATATCCTATACCATCACGTGTATTTAAACACATTTATTAATTGGACCTTTGCTTTACATTTCACATTAAAAATATTTATAGTGTATTTTACATTATCTACACACAATCATTTGTTTAAATTAAATGTATTTAAACACATTTATTTATTAATTGGAACTTTGTTTTACATTCGAAATTAAAAATATTTACAATATACTTTACATTATTTACACAACCATTTAATTATGCTCACATGATTTAATTCCTATTATATAAAATATCTCATAAATAATATATAATTTAACATATAATTTATTTTTATATCAAAACTAAATTATTGCATGAATAATTGCCATTTGACATGCTTGATATCAAACATACCATATGAGAGTTCTTTGTTGGATTTCATTCCTGCAAATAAAATTTATGAATAGAGATAAAAATAGAGAAGTAAAAAACATTACACACACAAGAAAGATGAATAGAAATGGGGGCAATGATATCTTTATTACTCTGTCAAAGCCATGTAGAAATGGTTACAAATCCCATCGAAGAACCTAAGGGATTCAACATTTAAACAAAAAACACTCAAGTGTTTTCAGGCACATGGAAGGTCAAAATCTTGAGAAACTAACCACAAAAGTAACTACATGGGTATGTGTTGTCACAACCCAACAATTTCCAGCTTGACAACAATTTCTTGATACATTTCCCAACAAATCAAACATCACATTCCTACAAGCTAAGAGAAGCCAAACACCACCACAACTTCTCTAACAGCATTGGTTGCATGAACATGTCTGCTCAATTTTCTCTAGTATGGACCACTCCACCTCCACTGAATCAACATAACCACAAACTAAATTGTTACAACCACTGTAGGTGATACTCATGTTTCTTAGATACTGAAGCACCAATTTTCATGCTCTTTACCTGGTTTTTCCATGCGTCCACTAACAATACCAAGTGCATGTGAAATATTTGAACATACCCATCGCAAACATCAACATTCCTACTGCATATGATACATTAGACATATAAACCTTTTCTTCTTCATTACTCGGGACATAAACCTGAAGAGAGCTTACAATAGAAATCGAAAGAGATAATTACCGATTTCACATTATTCATATCGAATTTCCTGAGTATCTTCTCCACATTCTCTTATTGTGATAACCAAAGCTTACCATCTTTCCTATCTTCGTGTATTTCCATGCCCAATATTTTTTTTATTCTTTATTCATAATGCTCATGATTTAACTCTTCTTTTATCGTGACTATGTATCGGTTCATTAGTCTACAGATCTGGAATTGTTGTGAATTCGAGTCTTAATCAATAGGTGTTCCCTTCAAACTAAAATTCATGTGATCGCGAGCTTGAAACCACAAGCTTATCCATTCCAAGCATTGTTTTGTTAGTGCTTTATTTTTCCACCCCTATTCTTTTGCATGGGACCGTATTCAAACTTCTGAGGGATTATTTACTTCTATCCCCTTCAGCTTCTTCATGTGACCGGTGTTGGAACCAGGTTCTCCGATACTTCGTCCTTCAAGACTTTCGGCCTTTGCAGACATTCCATCCTCCCAGAGTACATTTCGTCGAAGTGCTTATACTATATTCACTAGTAGATTGGCCAATCAATATTTAATCTTTCGTTGGATAGACAATCCTAGCTTATCTAGAGGTTTCAAACAAATCGACGGTGAGGACTTAATCTGTAGTTGAGTGGACGGTTCTCGTTCAATTCGAGACTTCGACGTTTTGCGACTTCAGCCTTTGCAGTCTTCCAACTCTTCCGGAGCAAATTTTGTCAAAGGGTGTATCAACACTTCCTACGTGATAAACTTCACATGTCCAAGAGTTAGGACCATAGACTTAGGCACAAAGGAGCTCCCACTCTTTGGGTATTCAGCTATTCGGGACTCTGGAAATATGGGCTACTCGAAGTCTAAAGTAATTTAATCCCTTTGGAGTGTTTACCTACTGAATAGTTCATAGAGTACTGATGACCGCTTACCCTCAGTCTTACCCTATCCTTCCAATGTACTTGATCGGACGATCAAGAGATATTCTGGTGGATCTTAGATCAATGGCTAACATTCATTTGCGACTTCGGCCTTTGGTGCTTCGGGCATTTTTCTAATAGGAGAAGTTGAACATACCCAGAGGCTATAATACTAGAGTGATGTGGCTTGCTAATGTCATTTTTGACGTGGCACTGGCTAAGTGGCTACCACATGTCTCCCTCCCGGATCATGGATTTTCATTTCGTATATTCGGTACTTCATGGCTTCGGGAGTTTTAGCTATTTGGGACTCTTCGTAATCCCAGAGTTGTGAACGTCAGGCTGAGTATTCCTTCCCTTGCATGATCGAACGGTCCAGGGAAATCTTTTTTATCCGAAGCTTATTCTTGATTGGAAAGCTAGCAGGATTTTGGTGATTCCAGGAATACGGGATATTATGGCTTCTTTATACATCCATTTATCACCGAAGAGTTGAGTAGATCTATGCCCATAGATCTTCCCTTGTCTTGATTAGATGACCTTTGTTTACTCCAATACTTCATTCCTTTGGCCCCACTTTTCCTATCCTTCCACTTTTCTTGATCAACAGTTGATGGGATTTCCTTGCTCTTCCTCTGATCTGACAGTTGACGCGAGTTCGTTACTTCAGGGCTTCGGTCTTTGGGTATTCCTACATGATTCAGACTTATTTTTTCTAGAGTGGTCAGCACTGGAGTTGACCATCTTCTTTCCTTTAGTGTGATATGACAGTTCAACATTTCAATTCTAGAACCATGGTCAACCCTGAATTCTAGATCAAATATTGATCTAACAGCTAGAAAACCATCCGAAGCTCCTTCCTCATCGACAATCCTCTACTTGATCCAATGGTCCATATTGATGGTTGAGATTTAATTTCTCCCAACCTCTGGCTCCACCTCGATCTGACAGTCTTGAATTGTCCTGAACTAAGAATGAAGGACTCATGTAACTCGATCCTTTACAAAAGGATTTATTCACTTGTATAATTTTTTCTCCTATGTTACCTCAAATGCGCCATCTCTTATGATATTCGATTAATGTTCTTCATTATGATATTTGTGGTAGTGTGCTCCTTTATGTATTATCGTTACACAATCAGAAGGCTATCTCTTCTGATTTTTAGGTTTATATAGGATTCCTTTTCACCTCGAGCTATGTCTTTTGTGTAACCTAATACATTATCTCTCTTGAGATTTAGGATCTCAAAGACATATAATGACAATACCGTATTGATATTCTTGACATCAATTGCAACACCATAATACCATGTCCATCATTGATCATATTGCCCTTCTTTGACATCAATGTGAACACCATAACACCATGTGCAACACTTTCCTCATTGAGACTCTCTTGTTGATCTGGGATTGATTGGAAAAATCTTCCCTTTATGTGATGGAAAATGAAGAAGAAATCATAGTAGCACCACCACTCTAGAAGCACAATGAAGATGTTTGCAATAGGTGCTCAAAACCTTAGCTAAACTCTAGCAGCTCATTGATCTCCCTTAATTCCATCGAGGATGTCTGTATTTATAGGAGGAATGGGATATGGAAACTGGAAATGCTTCCCAAACCTTTTCAACACAATTTCCTTAGATAACCCAAGTGCTCCATCTTAACTGTTTTAATCCTCCTAAACTAGGAATTCCCATACTTGAATTTGCATGTGTTATCAAACATATCAGTAAGTGTGAACACAAACAAATCTCCCTAGTTTCACCCCGAAACTAGAACAAAACAAGATAGAATATAAAACTTTCCCTCAGTTTCAATTATCAAGCATACTAACTAACACGAGATAAATGGCATACCTTTTAAATGTCACTTTTCCTTGCTAGTGTCATCCTCGCTCCATTCCAAGGCTTATGGGATGTTGGACCTATAAAAATACATAAGCCAACGAAGTGAAAGAAACAACGTATACTTGAAAAAACCTATATGTGTGATCAAGGAGTAATACAGTAAAATAAGAACAATTTTATGGGAAAAAATTATATCACTGTATTAGAAATATGAAAAGGAGAATACAATTGATGCCTTGATGTTGTAGAGTCCCTTCCAACAGCTCCTTGTTTCCCACACACTTCTTCTCCATGGATTCTGAGACTCTATATCGGATAGCTACTTATGATCTCAACTTGATAAAGTTAATCTCAAAGCCAACATAGTCCCAAACACTCCATATGAACTAGCTATTGTTGAAGCTAATCCAAACTCTTAGTTAGACTAATATCTCATTAGCTGAATCTCCGTAACTAAGCTGAAGTTCAAAAAATTCTTTAACCATTCTCAATATAGCTTTCCCCATGATAACTCCTCTCCTTTCATAAGATGAAAAGGATAGGGTGAGGAGGTTAGGATGATCCCACTAGAACAGGGATGCGACTCAAATCCAAACCGATCGGAGGCCACCTCACCCTCTAAGCTTATATTCTAGAAACGTCAGGAAGATGCTCTTTTTCTTCATAAACAAGATCGCCGCACCCTTAGAATTGAGAAAATTGCAACAACGTTGTAGGACACTGTGGTGCAGCCTACAACGATCCTAAATCGTCACACCCTTAACACTGAGCAAGGTGCGATGATCCCTTTTTATAAGGTTTTTACAAGGGAAAAGATAATTTTCATCTTTCTGGGAAAAATTGTCTTCATTCTTCTTCACGGATTAATGTCATTGATCCTTCTAAAGACAAAGGATATGTGTACATTATTAACGGTCATAAGGGTGATGAAAATAATGTGTAAAAGCATGAAATACCTACACACTGATGTATTTGGTCAACTTTTTAGTTTGAGTTTTATACTACATTGATAAATATTCCTTTCTTCATGTTTTTTTGCTTCATTGTTTTGTTTTATGTTGTTTGGTGATATCCTTTATGTAACCCCTGTGTACAAGAGGAAAAAAATGGTGTGATACTAGATGCCCCCTGATATATGAGGTTAAGATAAAAACTATATAGTTGAACTACATCATGGATTTATTTTCTATAACTCAGAGAGAGAGAGAGTCAAATTTAGTGGCACCCTGGCTTCGAGAGAGAGAGGAAGCCACCTGCATGAGAACAATGTTAGGTGAAATCAATCTATAATTTCTTCAAATGAGGTGAGAATACCATGCTTGTGTAATTTTCAAGTCAATTACAATATGGAACATGATATATATGAATCCATATCATAATATATCTGGAAATTAATGTTTCTTCCTGACCTAAAAATGAAAAGGCTTGTATCCTTGAAATATTTGCAAGTTTTTAATTAAGTGTGCTTAGGAAAAAGGATCAATTTGCAAACACATAAATTAGAGAAACTTTCACATTCAAGATGCATATAATAACCAATAAATAATAGTGAAAATTAAACACATAACACAACAAATGATAGAGGAGTTCACCCCTCTCTTGGGCTACATCTCCTAGTCCAACTTCCAATGGATTTTTTATATTATTTTCTCACAATGATAAAATTAGTGCTTTACAGTGCTCAAAATGCCAAATATATGGTTTCAATGGGTCCAGAACATCCAAAAACCTCTAGCTAGGATTTTTCGGCACCTGGTTTGGCCAAAATATGAAGAAGATAGGCTTCCTGGAAGTTTCTCCTTCAAGCTTGTTGTCTTTGGTTCACCAAATCGCACCTATGTGTGTCTAACCTAGCTTCTGGGCATTTCCTATGCCTAAACCTAGCACACACACACATGCCCTCAAATTGCACCAAATTGTCGCACCGTTAGTGGAAATAGGCCCCCCAAAGGTGGAGGTGTTAGGCGCAAGGGGGTCCATATGGCCACGTCCCAATGCAATTTCGGGGCTCTGTTACAAGGTGGCATGATCGCTTGACAAGTGGCGATGCATGGAGGAGTTTCGTTGCTAAGGCCCGTGTGTAATAGTTAAGGGTCATATGTAAACGACACACAAAACTTAGGGATAGGGATAAGCCCCAGCCCAGACCCGTGCCCAAATTGAAACTTAAAAAAAATAAAATAAATATTTTCACATAGTATGGTTAAGAACTAACGCGTGGGCTAGTGGTAGCCCACACTTTTCCATGTCGCTCCATGTGTGGAGGTCCAACTTTCAAACCCCACAAACTCCTTAATATTTTATCCAACAACACGGTGCCATGTGGCAACCCCTGTCTGGGCCACGTGGCACCACCTAATTCATCCACCTAACATGCCACATGTCCAACCTGCCATTCCACTATCCAAAAACCATCTTCCATGTCAACAATTGCCACGTCATCAATTGTCTCATTAGAAACTGTACGGACTGTACAGTCAGTAAATTTGTGCACGTTTGGCAAATCGGACAAAACCTGATATCTCATTCATACATTGTTTTTTTGAACCCGTTTGAGTTGTGTTGGGTTCGTGAGGACGAGGCCTGCACCCCTGTTCATTTTGAAGTGATTCTGGGCACTTTGAATTTTGAGAAAAATTTGATCCCATGGATTAGTCCTCCCCATTGGGAAGCTTTTGGAACTCCAAAAGACTACTTTCATTCTATCTAAACATGAGGGTACAATTCCCTCACCTTTCCAACCTCAATCCATTTTCCCTTGCTTGGATTTGTGTCTTTAAGACCAACTCGAAGATATTTCAGATTTCCCCATTTTGAAGTTCTCATCCTCCTATCAAGGATTGTGTCTCCATGCAGTTTTGTAAGATATTCTGACGAGAAATCATCTATAGAAGGAATCTGAACATGCTCTCCTTGATCATCTTGTAAGATATTCTAGCGAGAAATCATCTATAGAAGGAATCTGAACATGCTCTCCTTGATCATCAATTAAAGGAGGCTCATACAATTTCAAATTCTCAACATTGACAACTGCATACATTTGCATATAAGGAGGCAAATCCAAATGGAAGGCATTGTTACCAATCTTTTCAAGAACCTTGAAAGGTCCATATCGAATTGGTTCTAGTTTTTTACCTTCTCCTTTAAGACTCTCCTTGCTAATGTAAATCCAAACTTCATCTCCAAATTGGAAACTTTGATCAACACGATGCTTTTCATGTCTTATCTTGTACTTGCCTTGGCTCTTTTCCAATTGTTCTTGTACCATTTGATGTATCAACTGTATTTGTTCAACGAACTTTTCTGCCCTATCAATGTCATATTTCCCATCAATATCAATCTCTTTCCCAAAGATAAAATCTAAAGGAGATTTGGGCAAATATCCAAAACATGCTTCAAATGGCGATGGTTGAGTTGAAGAGTGCTTAGCCCAGTTGTAAGCATGTTGAATGTAGTGTAAATGATCATCCCAAAGTTTAGGATGCTTGCGGAAATAACTACGAAGAAGATGCACCACTATTCTATTAACCACTTATGTTTGACCATCGATTTGTGGATGAAAAGTTGTGCCCTTTTTCAGTTTGGTGTCCATGAGTGCCCATAAACTTGACCACAAGTTCCCAATAAATCGAGAATCTCGATAAAAAATAATGGATTTAGGAAACCCAATTTGTACACAAACATGTTGAAAGAACATTTGTGTCATTTTCTCAGCTCTAACCTGCTTCTTACAAGGCATCGAGATACACATTTTGATGAAACGATCAACCACAACATAAAGATAATCATGATTTTTTTTAGACATAGGTAGACCTCCTACAAAGTCCATGGAAATGCTTTCCCAAAGACGAGAAGGAACCGGAAGTGGAGTATACAAATCCAACTTTCTATTGCTAGGCTTGCTTGTAGCACATAACGAACATCCTCTTACATATATTGAAACACTTTCATTCATTTTAGGCCAATAACAATACCTTTGCATATTAGCCACCGCCTTGTCTACACCAAAGTGACAAACAATAAGAAAAGAATGAGATTCTCTTATAATGTTGATTCTTTCACCCTGTGGAATACATAGCTTGCCAAGATGATACAAAAGTTTATCATGCACACGGTAATCCAATTCCTCAACATGGTTATAATGACACAAAGTCACATATACTTCTTTAAAATCAACATCTAAAGCATAGCTTTCATGCATGATAGGATTATGCTTAAGAATAACTAAAGCACTAATAATAGGCCTAGAAAGCATATCAACAACTTTTTTATAAATGCCCTTTTTATACCTTATGACCAAGTGGAATTGTTGTAGAAAACCCAGCAATCTGAAGTGTTTCGCTTGTTGTAGATTTGTTTGTGATTGTAAGTATTGCAATGGTTGATGATCTGTGTGAATAATAGTTTCTTTTCCCAACAAATAATGTTTCGAATTTTTTCGCACTTTGCACCAATGCATACAACTCCTTATCATAACTAGGTTAATTAATCACAGCACCATTAAAAGTTTTAGAATGAAAACAAATGGGCTTACCATGTTGTAACAAGACTTCTCCCATTGCATAATTTCTTGCATCATTTTGGATTTCAAAAGGTTGTCTCAAATTTGGAAGTGCAAGGACTGGGGCTGAAATAATTTTATCCTTCAAAGTATAAAAATCCTTTTGGTTGCTTGCCTCCCCATTGGAAAACTTGCTTGATTCTTGTCACGTCATGTAATGGAGGTGCAATTGAAGAAAAGTTAGCAATAAACTCTCTCCAATATTGGGTTGCTCCCAAAAAAATTCTTACCTCTGTCACATTGTTGGGCTTGGACCACTCCAATATGACTTTGAACTTTGAGGGATCAATTTTCAGTTCTCCTTCACCAACAATATTCCCCAAGTAAACAAGTGAGGTCTTTCCAAACTCACATTTATACATCTTCAAAAACAACTTTTCATTTCTCAAGACATCTAAAAATTTCTTTACATGCATAACATGTTCTTCACGAGATTTTCTAAAAATCAAAATGTCATCCAAGTAGACAATAACACAATCATTAATAAAAGTCCTTAAGACATCATTCATGACTCTCATGAAAGTAGCAGGAGCATTGTAAAGTCCAAATGTAATTACCATCCACTCAAACAAACCTTTCTTTGTTTTGAAAGTTGTCTTTCATGTGTCTCCTTCAACAATCCTAATCTGATGATATCCACTTCTCAAATCCAACTTAGTAAAATACTTAGCATCTTTCAATTGATCAAGCAATTCATCAATTCTAGGAAGATGATAACGATTCTTTATCGTAATTTTATTCAAGGCCCTAAAATCTACACACATGTGCCATGTACCATCTATCTTTAGCACTAAAACAATTGAAGATTCACATGGCGATGCGCTTGGCATGATGACCCCTTTGTCAAGCAACTCTTGAATTTATTTTTTAAGTTCAACATTCTCCATGACTGACATTCTGTACATACCAATGTTTGGAAGAGGGCAATCTTGCTGCAATTGTATTTCATGTTGGATACCCCTTCTTGGAGGCAATCCCTTTGGTTCCTAAAACATCTCATCATATTGGTTAACAACCTCATATAAATTAGATTTCAACTTTGCATCACAACCTTGGAAAACTTATTTTTCAACATTGTCTTTGGGTTTAATCATCAAGAGGACAAAATTCTTACTAGCATTGAATAATCTCTTCATTTGTCCTACATTTACAAGTGACAAATTTATCTTCTTTGTATGTTCTCTAACAATGTACTCAAATCCATTTTTAAACAAATGATACTTGTTCTCATGATGATGAAAGATGGATCTCCTATCGTATAAGTATGGGTTTCCCAACACAATACTATAGATATCCAAAGGAATGACATCATGCTCTACCTCATCTATAAAATTTACAGTGATGGCAAATCTAAGTTTACACCTTCTTGTCACCTGCAATTTAGCATTGTCACATATCCAACCCATAGGGTATGGTTAAGGATGTGTAATAGTTTCCAAATTTAATTTCTTGATAGTGTCTTCAGATATGAGGTTTGCTTGAGATCCAGTATCAAAAAGAGTATCTATCTTGGTATGCTTTGAAATAACCCTTATGTGAAAAAACTCTATTCTTTATTTTTCTTGTTGAGTTTCATTGAGGCTAAAACGACTTGAAGAACTAGTACTTGCAAAAGAACCCTTACCTTGATAACCCATGGCTGTAATTTTTGTTTCATCACTTGAATCATAACCTAAATCTTGTTGTATGGTTGCAACAATATTTGGCTTCCCTTTGTTGTTGAACCTTTTGGGTCTCTTATCAAGATGAAGTTTAAAACAATAGTCTTCATCATGGCCATCCTTTGAACAATGTTTACATGTAAATTTTTCTCCCTTTTTCTTAACTGAAGCAATCTTTCTTCCATTTCCCTTGAACTTCCTCTTTCCCTTGTCTCCATGACTGAAAGGATTCTTGCTGCCCTCATGAGTTTCATTCCTCCCTCTTGCTTCCAAATGAGTTTTTTGAACACAAACTTCATGTAGATTTGAAGGATTAAACATGAGTATTGTTTGTCTCAAGTAACTATGTAAAGATCCAATGTATTTGAGTAAATTTTCTTGAGAAGACAAATCTACTCCCAAAACCAAAGCTCTTCTCCTAAATTATTGAGTAAATCTTTGCACAATTTTCCCTTTAGCTTGTCTAAAATTTTGCCAATCCATAATAGTTTTCTGCATGTATGCTAATGGATAAAATTGCCTTCTAATTGCAACAATGAAATCATTCCAAGAGGATAAAAATTTACTATGTTTCTTCATGTCCTCTTGAGTTTTGTCTTCCCACCAAATGAGTGTTGCACTCCAATCTTAAAGAATCCATATGAATTTTAGTTTCATCATCTTGAATCCTTTGTCTCCTACAATACACTTCAATCTGACGAATCCAATTATCTAATTTTTTAGCATATACCTCTCCATTGTACATTGGAAATTCAAATTTAATATCAATCTTTAACAAAGGAATTTGTGGAGGAATTTTACCATGTCCCTTTGGATAATTTGGAGGTGTTTATGAAATGGTAGAAGAAGTGGAAGATGGAGGTGAGGGAGGTGGAGTATCACCATTCCCTCCATTTCCTTTCGGAGTTTTATCATTACTATCTCCCTTGTCCTTTGAAGGGTTGGAGCTTTCACCTTGAAACCTTGCATTCCTTTATTCAAAAAATACTTTCACCATTTCTCTCACATCCATGAAATCCTTTATGAGATATTCATCTTCAGAAGGAAGATTTCCATGACTCTCTGTATGAGCCATACTTGGTGAATGCCTCCTTGAAGTTTGAGGTGATTGTATAGTCGTTCTTCTTGAAAGTTGAGAACTTGGCTCTACAAGTTGACTTTCTCCTCTTGTGAGCTTCACCCTTGTGAGTATTAGAAAAAAAACACTTGCAAATAATCAAGCCTTCAAAAACCTATGCTCTGATACCAACTTGATCTAAAAATGAAAAGGCTTGTATCCTTGAAATATTTGCAAGTTTTTAATTAAGTGTGCTTAGGAAAAAAGATCAATTTGCAAACACATAAATTAGAGAAACTTTCACATTCAAGATGTAGATAATAACCATCAAATAACAGTGAACAGTAAACACATAACACAACAAATGATAAAGGAGTTCACCCCTCTCTTGGGCTACATCTCCTGGTCTAGCTTCCAATGGATATTTTATATTATTTGCTCAAAGTGATAAAATGAGTGCTTTGCAATGCTCAAAATTTCAAATAGATGGCTTCAATGGCTCTAGAACATCCAAAAACCCCTAGCTGGGCTTTTCCGACACCTGGTTTGGCCAAAATATGAAGAAGATAGGCTTCCTTGAAGTTTCCCCTTCAAGTTTGTTGTCTCTGGTTCACCAAATCGCACCTTTGTGTGTCTAACCTAGATTCTAGGTGTTTCCCATGCCTAAACACAGCACAGGTGCAAATGCTTGCAAAACACACCAAATTGACGCACCGTTAGCGGAAATAGGGACCCCAATGGTAGAGGTGTTGGATGCATGGGGGGCCATATGGCCACGTCCCAGTGCAATTTCGGGGCTCTGTTACAAGGTCGCATGAGTGATTGACAAGTGGCAGTGCATGGAGGAGTTCTGTTGGTAAGGCCCGTGTGCAATAGTTAAGGGTCATATGTAAATGACACACAAAACCGAGGGCTGGGGATAAGCCCCAGCCCAGACCCGCCCCCAAATTGAAACTTAAACAAATTCAAATAAATATTTTCACATATTATGGTTAAGAACTGACACATGGGCTAGTGGTAGCCCACACTTTGCCAAGGCGCTCCATGTCTGGAGGTACAGGGTTTGAACCCCATGAACTCCATAATATTGTATCCAACAGTATGGTGCCACGTGGAGGCCCATGTCTGGGCCATGTGGCATCACCCAATTCATCCACCTAACATGCCACATGTCCAACCTACATTCCACTATCCAATCAACATCTTCCACATAAGCAGTTGCCAAATCAACACTGTACAAACTATACAGACTGTACAGTCAACAAATTTTGCATGTTTGGAAAATCAAACAGAACACAATATCTCAGTCATACAGTGTCCATTTGAATCTGTTCGAGATGCATTGGGTTCATGAGGATCACGCCTATGCACCTATTTGTTTTGAAATGATTCTGAGCACTTTGAATTTTGAGCAAAATTTGATCCCCTGGATCACTTCCATTTCAAATATGTTATGAAAATATTGTTTCCTAGTGAGAATACATAAATGTTGTAAAGGAGGACCATTTGGAGAGGACCTATGACATGTTGATAACTCACTATTGATAAGCCAAAATTCAAGGCTCACATAAAATTAGAATGTATGTCAATATTGGAATGCAAACAAAGGTACTATAATCAATTATTGAATCATGCCAATCATTAATACCTACATGACTCTTCAACATTCAACCCAACCTCAAACATTTTCATTTGCAACAAGAGGGATTCCCTTTAGGCATGTGTCGATTCTTTCTAAGCATGGGAGACATGCAATCCTATATAAAGAGAACCCTACTACTATTCATGGTCTGATTCTGACAGGAGAGACACTATGATAAGGTGGTCAACATTTTCTTTCTAGTTATCCATTGGAAATATATTGATATCTAGTTTCTTATATAGAGAAACCTCTTTCCCTTTTTCCCTATTAGCAAAGCAATCCTTCCAAATGTAAAGAGACAGGATTTCGATTGGAAAATCCTATGCTTCTTTCATTTGTTGTTGGTTGGGCAATGAAATGGAAAAGTGAGACAGGTGCATTGGCTCATGGGACGTTAAGAAAATGGGAAACCAAATACTGACACATCGATCAGGGTGGGATATTTCATTTATTGGCTTCATTGATTGGTTGGAGCATACTATATATAAATGGTAGGTTCATACATTGGGAATTTGTGTAGTTCCATAGGTGCACCTCGACAAACAACCTTTGATTCCTCTTTGAATGGAGAGAAAGGGTAAACCAATCCAGAAAAAGTAGGACGTAAGAAACAATTGAAGCAACATAGCATGGTGAAACATATAAAGTTGAGGTAAACTAAGTGGGTGAAGAAGAAACCGAAGACCCAAGAGCGGCAGGAACACCAGCTTGACCTGAGAATCATAGCATATTTTTTTATCTTCATGGGTCACCCTAGTCCTTCTATAGCCTACTCTCTTATTAAAAATCATTCAAGACTGCAAAATGGAGCTTAGCCTTCATGCATGTACCTTCATTACTACACCTAAGATTTGACCATTTCTTCCAAACCCGGTTATCCAAATCACTATCCTTATAGTTGTATTCCAATCCCAACCACATTCTTTATCTCAAGTAGATATCAATTACCCCTACATTTACTCTACTTAGTAAGGCCAATGAAAGAAATATTTATAAATTGCACAACTACATCTCTCCTTTCATTCGACATCATAGTGAGGACCTATATATAGATTTGATATAGGAGAATAAAACCTATTTAGATAAAATGGTACCATGTTCCATTGGAAAAAAAATGAAAAAAACTAGGTTCAATACTATCTCCAAGGGGGCACACTATTTAAGCATTTCTCCTATAGCAGTTGGAGCACCTTCTGTGCGGTGCAAGAGAAAGAATAGTGTATATTATGGTTCCACCAAATCCAACTATTTGAGTTGAAAGAGAGAGATATGGAAAATGAAGTGGTATGTGATCGGTGGAGCGGAGTTTAGATAGATCCCACAAATATGGAGGACATCATG
This sequence comes from Picea sitchensis, assembly GCA_010110895.2. Taxonomy (NCBI): domain Eukaryota; kingdom Viridiplantae; phylum Streptophyta; class Pinopsida; order Pinales; family Pinaceae; genus Picea; species Picea sitchensis. The sequence continues at coordinate 26,699 of SNQJ01S0061027.1, read as the reverse complement.
AAATGTCCAGTTCCTACATATGTCACCGAATTTAGGAGTTTTTTTGGAGAAGCACAATACTTGCAGAAATTCGTAGCTTCATTTTTAGTGGTAGTTTCATGACTCCACACCATAACAACCAATGTTAAGAGTTTCTAGTGGGGGGAGAATAAACAAAAGGAATTTGATGAGATGAAAATAAAGATCAATCAAGCACCAATGCTCGCACTGCCAAAATTGCAGAAGCCCTTCGAAGTGGAGACAAATGCAAGTGGGTATTCCATGGTAGCAGTTTTGATACAGGGAGTAAGACTCATATGCTATCATTCCAAAGTATTTCATGGGGCGGTTCTCAACTACCCTACCTATGACAAGGAGCTCTATTCCTTGGTACACAATGTCAAAAAGTTGAAGCACTATTTGATGGGAAATGAGACCATCATGTACACAGATAACCATCCACTATAGTATTTGCAGGCCCAGAGTAAGCTACAACAAACCAGACATTACAAGTGGACTGGGTTTTTACAACAATTTAATTGGTTCATAAAGTATAAGAAGGGTATAACACATAAGATATCATACATGGTTTCACGACCACCCACATCCATTATTACAAATTTGGGAACTCTGATGCACATGGAAACTTTTACCCTTGATGCATATAAAGAGGCATACACAAAAGATGAGGACTTCAAGGAGGTGTTTAAACAACTACAAGGACAAATTCATATGGAGGAAAGTGACTGAAATGTTGACTACCATTTCCAGAATGGTTTAATATACAAGCTTGATAAGCTCTATGTCCCTAAAGGTGAATGAATACAACTTATTAAAGAGGCTCACACCTCTAAGGTGTTGATTAAGGTTGGTTGTCATTGATGTCAACCCTTGAAGAAAGCACAGTAGCACAAAGGTTTGGGTAATGGAACCAATATTGTTTGATGTAAATATGACTTATTATTGTTTGGTCATGGTTGATAAGAAGTAAATATGGATGAAATCCAAAGTGTTCCCCTTATGGTGAAATCCCTCACAGGAAGATGCTTTGTGGAGTAAGAGAACCCATGCTTAATTGTGGAATAATGAGATGAAGTAAAGTAAATTTGTCAAGGAAAATATCCTAGATGGATAGTTCTTTTCATGTCATTTCCGGTGGTATGTGAAACGTCACATAATTCCTCACGGTTATAGAGTTATGGCCATGAGAAGTTGGAGACCCTAGGTTTGGGTAATGGACCCAAGTTTATTTCATGGGTAATGGTATCAGTTATGATATATTTTTAGATAATACTATTCTATATGGATAGTACATTTCATTCCATTTCTGGTGGTATGTAGAACGTCACATAACTCCTCACGGTCTGAGAGTTATGGCCTTACGAAGTTGGAGGACCCTCATATGTCATCTAGAAGCCCTAAAAGGTCAAAGTAGTCAAAGTGATTTAAGAGATTTAAAAGGTAAATAATAAAGTGAAGTGATGAGTGTATTATAATTCAATTGAATACAAAATAAATTATTTCCATAATAAATTTAATGGAGAAATTATAAGTGGTCCCTGTTATCACACAGTTTGTAGGAGAGGTTTAGGTAGCTTGAAGTCAAGCCTCAAACTGGCGTAACAGGAGCTTCCCCACCCACTGTCACCTCGATGGGGAGCTCTTTCTATTCAGGGTGGCTAATCATAAGGGAGACGTCCCTAGTAATCTGGGGTTCTGAAGGAAAGGGATCAGGGTGTAAGGCTTCAAAGGTTAAGGTAAGCTTTCCCTTCACAGATTACTACCGAAAGGATAGTCAAAGAAGAGATATTTCACTGAAAGAGCACCTGTTTGCGAGACAAGACAAATGAAACTAAAATGTGCATACAGTGATTAGTACTTCAAAATATCAATGACTATCTTT
>SNQJ01S0061027.1:13790-24807 GCA_010110895.2 Picea sitchensis | reverse complement strand
CCTAATGCATATATAAGAAGGTTATAACAATCAAATATGACACATACCATGATACCTCAGACCAATTACCTCATGGAGCAAGAGTCCTCTTCGATGCAAGCCCAAGCCGGTAGTGATGGAAGCTGCTACTGCTGATAGGACAAGTCTGGCTGAGAAGAAGAAAGATGGGCCCTCCAAGGCCATGCTCAAGTCAATCTCGCTCTCAGTACTCCATGTCTAGGACCATGTGGGCCTCGAGACATGATCTCCTAGTTATCCCTAGATATCGTGGATAACATATGGCTCCAACTCAGGGACATGTGCTAACTGTAGAGCACATGAGAACCTCAACAATCTCTGGCATAGACCTGTAACCTGCTCACACTTGACAAAAAGGCATTAGCGACAAAAGTTGGGGTGGTATCGCCACCCCGTAAAGCAATAGCATATAAATAGCAAATGTGCATATAAGGCAATCATAGATGCAAATGAGAAGTAAAGGAATTACCTGTACTTACCTTCTGGCTACATGTTGGTGTAGTCAAACAACCAATGAAGCCAATCGAGCAACGCTCCCTAATACCTGCCTTTGTGCTTCATCATAAACCAAAACAATGATACATCAAGCACAAAAATGTCATGAGTTAGAATATACATCATATCATCGGAAAAGTCAGAATCTAACTCATGGAGGCGGGTGGGAGGGATAAAATCTTGCCAAGTCCATCCCTGAGAAAAGTACTCAATCCTATCCAAGAAAGGGTCATGAAAAGTACAAGGTTCAGAAAACGGACTCAAAGGGCCTGTAGACTGGTTACCTAGGACATCCTCATGCTCTAGAGTCAAGGAAAGAATCGACAAAGGTTTAGTACATGACTGGAAAATTATCAAAGGAAAGTTGAAGAACTGAATAGAGCTAGCATTACTCAACCAAACCTTGAAATCTAGGGTTTGCCCATAAGGAAACTCAACATGAAAAAGGTATTTCCCAGCTACCCCTTTAATGGAAAAACCTGGCAAAGTAATAACAGGTGGTTGGGGTGAAAAGTTATGAGAAAACTTCTTCAGGAAAACAATGTCTTTACTTGTATAAAAAACTGAGCACAACGGTGGTTGGCAATCATCTTCATAAATAGGGTCCAAATGCTCAGTAGATTACTCATCAAACATCTCAAGGTAAGACTGAAAATCATCTGAAAGATAAGGTACTAGGTCATCCTCAGTGTTCTGAAAGGTACAAGTAAAAACCTCATCTCCTTGTTGCCATTGTTCGGAAGTAATCTGTTGTGACAACTGCAAGGGCAACAACTAGAGATGACTCTCAGTGTCATAGATGGGATCTAGTTCATAACCAACTACATCCCACCTACGGCTCCCAACATGTATGAACTCATCAATATTATCAATAGTATCACTATCTATGTCATAGCATGCAGGATTTGTAAGACTTAGAAAATCATCCTCCTCCTCCTTTTCACCGCAAGGTAAAGCATCATCAAAATTTAGGATAAGAGGGTAACTCACTATTTCTTCTTGTGTAGGTGCTTCGAGGACTCTGGTGTTCTCGGCATGTGTTGTTTCTTCATCCTCATGGACTGCTTCCATTTCGTCCGAGGCTTCCATTTCCTCTTCTTCTTTTGAATCAAGTAACACAGTATCATTATAACTTTGAAGTGGAAAATAACTAACCTCATCTTCGCTTTGCTGCACAAGAGAAACAGGTTCTTGCATGACTTCATCAGAGGGAGGCACACACATAGATACTTCATCATTTTTCTCAGATTCTATTTCCTCAGCCATGTCTTCAATTGTCTCATGTTGAACAATGGTCTGCTTCCCTTCATCTTGGAAATCATCAACAAGGTTTTCATGGGAATACAAACTTTCCATAGTAAGAGTACCCAAGGTGAAGAGGTCAATCATCCATGATGAGAAGATATTACGTTTAATTTCTTTAGCCATGCCATAAGCTTCATCGAGCGTCTTTGGGGCCCTTTTACGGAGGGGCAAACCTAGGTGGGCCAAGATCGCATGGGTATAGTGATGGACAACATACTCTCTTTCAGAGCGATGGCTTTCCGGAATATGATATAGAGTGCCTTCAAACCTACTCTGGAAGTCAAATAGGGTTTCATTATCACCTTGTTTTATATCCTCAAAATTTTTTAGAAGTATTGGGATGTCTTCTGACCAAATGCCCCATTCTTCAAGAAAGACTTCTTCGAACTGGTCCATAGAGGTGATGATAGCATTAGGAAGGTTATCATACCACCTTTTAGCATTTCCATGAAGAGTTTTTGAAAAAAGTTTCATCACTACATCTTCAGCATCATCATCGACATGGTTGAGCTCAAAGTAAGAATAAAATTCTCTCATATGAAATTCATCTCTTTCCCCATTTCCACCAGTGAATTTAGGGAACCATATCTTGGAAATAGGGGGCATTTGTCTTGGATATCCTGGGATTTTGCTCATGTCTAAAGGTTTATAGCTCCCAGGATCCCATTGTGAAGTCGTTGTTGGCTTCGTCATCAGTGGAGTCGCCAGATAGTTTTCTTGAAACTACCAAAGAATAGGGGGTAAAGGTAGTGGAGACGCCAGGTAAGCTTACAAGGCTTACCAAAGGTATGTCGTTGAGGAAAATAGACTCAGTGTTCCCGGCAATGGCGCCAAAATGTTATTGCACAGTTTGTAGGAGAGTTTTAGGTATCCTGAAGTCAAGGCTCAAACTGGCGTAACAGGAGCTTCCCCACCCACTGTCACCTCGATGGGGAGCTATTTCTATTCAGGGTGGCTAATCCCAAGGGAGACGTCCCTAGTAATCTGGGGTTCTGAAGGAAAAGGATTAGGGTGTAAGGCTTCAAAGGTTAAGGTAAGCTTTCCCTTCACAGATTACTGCCGAAAGGATAGTCAAAGAAGAGATATTTCACTGAAAGAGCACCTGTTTGCGAGACAAGACAAATGAAACTAAAATGTGCATACAGTGATTAGTACTTCAAAATATCAATGACTATCTGTAATACATATGAGAAATAATGAATGTAATTATTGACGAAGTCAATGATTGCTATTAAAACTTATATTTTATGTCACTTCTTCAATAAAGACACAAGAGATATTGGCATTCAATGTATAAAATCAAATCCTTGTATTATCACAATGCAATAAATATGCTCACACACCAATATTGTTGCTACGTCACTATTGCAGATTTAGGGTGATGTCATCCCTATCTCAAGTTAGTTTTAATAGAAAATGAGAAGGACGTTTTTCAATTTAAACTTATGAAAGTGATCAACAACTCAAGGTATGACAAAAAGACTCAGCGTTTTACACTAGTCAAGAGTTCAAAAAGTGTGACGTCATCTAAGGTTTAAAGGTTAGTTTGATAGGTGAAGAAGTGAACGTTTTGCCAAAGTAAACCAATGAAAAGACTCAACACCTCTATGGCTATCAAAGGATGAGTCAGCCGCAACTTTTAGTCCAAACAAAGTTTCAAATAAGGCAAGACGTCATCAACATTTAGGGTTAGTCTAGATGGTAGGGTTAGTTAGGGTTTCAAATTTAAAGAGTTTGAAAGAGTTGTTTTAGCACAAAAGATCAACGTTGTACTCTTAGAATAGTGCCTTAGGGTAAATGGAGTCAAGGAAGTAAGGCTAATGGCTTGGGAGAATCTAAATCTAAGGACGGGAGAGTTAGGCTTGATGGTGCTGCAATGGCAGGGCCACCAAGTCAAAACCCTAAGGGGAGGAGGCTCATTCCGACACCAAGTCAAAACCTAAGGGGAGGAGGCTCATTCCTATGTAGCTAAAGCTAGGCCTCATGTTCTCCCTCTTTCCTTAGAACTCTTTGGCAAACGGCTAGCTTCAAACTATAAGTCTAGGGGCTGAAAAGTGCTGCTTGGGGACAAGGCTTTTCAAACCCTACAATAAAACCCTAGGTGTAAACTAAAATTAGGCCTAGGACGCCTTACTCCTTCAATTCTATAATTCAAAACTAAACTAGAAAAAAGAATGGCTAGTGTAGCTATGGCTAGGCTAAACCTTCTTTAATCAATGGTTAAACAATATTTTTATCATGGGGACATGAAGCTACCACTCACTTGTGTGTTGGCTCCCTAGGTTTCAATAATTGAGCATAATAATGACACTGTAACTATACATGTAAGATATTTAATCAACAACCATTCAATCAAGAAGTTTTGATGAGAAAAACACTTATAAATTCATGAAAAAGCTTATCAAAACCCTAGTTGTAACACCTTCCAATGATAAAACACCATATGCATGCCAAAGATGATCCTTCCAAGTGTAGCTACCACTCCAAGAACAAATACTCAAGACAAAAAGATAAAGAGGATCACTCTCACAACAAAGAAAGCAAGTTACATTCAAATGAGGCTAAAACATCCTCAATTTATATCATCCTCATGACCTTTAATTCACAGGCTCATTAAAACAACCAGCAAGGCTGACTTAACAATATTTGGATTATTTGTCACATTAAATGCCAAAATGCCAAAAATGAGCTAAAATGGAGACGCCAGGCCCCTATGAGGGAGGCGCTATCTCCCTTCTGTGTGGCATAGTCATCATCCAGCAAGCAAAGCGTTGGTCCCTTTGGGGCTCCCTCAGAATCTGCAAAGCAAACAGTCCCAACACACTGCCATATGCTCTAGAAAACGGCCCAAACCACATGGGTGGTGTCCTATCCATCATGGCCATCGTCCCCGTCTCATCTGTAAGGGGATGATCCCCATTGGTCAAATCTCAGCTTAAAACCATTCCGAGGGATATGGGCATCCTTCTTCTTCTTCATGCAAGGCCGCCATAACTCTTTCCCCGCCCATCCCAGCAACGACTGATGGAATTTTCAGCCCCATGGAGGTCCCAACTGACCATCTCCCCATGTGCACCGATCCAAATGGTACTTGTTTGTCGGGTATGGTCCTGCACATATAAAATTTTTGCCTCCATGGGCTCATTAGTTCTAGATATCATAGCAATGTAACCACATTTCATCATTAAAGTACTGATATATGCATGAAATCCCTATCATATCATCTAAGAGCTCGTAAAGACATTACACAGACTACTATGGAAACAAAGTTAAGGGAAACTCCAACAAAACCTATTGGGCTAATACCCAGCCACGAGATGGAAAGTTTCCAAAAAAAGATTATTCAAGCCATGTTTAACGAAGTGATATGTTTTTTTAGGGACGTCCAGTCATAATCAGACCAAGAGCTGGTGTTGTCCGGTGGGTTCCTTTGTAGTAGGTGAGTTGTACTTGTCATGGTTGCATTTTTTCCACGCCCTTATTGTCTTATCTTTCTTTTATTTCTTTCTTTTTACTACAAGGTCTGACCAGAGGACACTGCCTTGGCTTGGTGGCCAGAGCTGACAGCGTTACCCACTAATATCTTCACAGAAATGAGAAGGCTGGCTCGTGATGAGACCCCCTTTCCTTTGGCCATGCAACCAAAGGTCATTGCCCTGGCTTGGTGACTAGATAGTGGCAATGTCATACTGCTAAATACCTATGAACATAATGGGCCGGCTCGTGATGAGACCTCTCATCCTCTTGGTTAGGTCTTGCATTTTATTTATTTTATTTTTCTTAGGGTCCCTTAGTTTCTTATCGAGAGGCTTTTTATTGCCTTCTCGGGGATCCCCTGGGCAAAGCATCTCTAGGTTTCATTTCCTATGGCTTTTATATTTTACCAGCTGCTTTTACCCCCTGGGCCTTTAGCCCCTTCTTCCCACAAGACAAAGTGTACCCTGAAAGGTCATCCTAATGGCCAGAGTAGGGGAATGGAATGGATGAGCGGGGTATAAGATGTAAAAGTGATAAGATGGTGGGAGTAGATGATGGCTCTACAAATCCCCCTTGGTGGCTAACCAAAACCCATGAATACCAGCTTGCTAAGTTGCCCCATCAATCACCCCAACAATGGTCAAGTGGATTAGTGTAAGATCCAAGCAGTCATCCAAAATGAAAGGAACCTAATGCATATATAAGAAGGTTATAACAATCAAATATGACACATACCATGATTCCTCGGACCAATTACCTCATGGAGCAAGAGTCCTCTCCGATGCAAGCCTAGGCCGGTAGTGATTGAAGCTGCTACTGCTGACAGGACAAGTCTGGCTGAGAAGAAGAAAGATGGGCCCTCCAGGGCCATGCTCAAGTCAATATTGCTCTCGGTACTCCATGTCTAGGACCATGTGGGCCTCGAGACATGATCTCCTAGTTATCCCTAGATATAGGGGATAACAGTCCCAACCCTAAAATAAGGAAAGTGGGCCAAGTGACCTAGAAGATGTTTTTAAGAAAGCTACTTGGAGAGTATAAATAAGAGGCAAGGCTCTCTCATTTGAATAAAACTTGAGAATATTGAATATCTATATGTGTCTAAGGTAACCAAGGAAATCTAAACCGAAATTTGAGTGAAGGTGAAGAAAATATGGCCGAAATGTAAGGAAGGATAAATTCTTTTGATGGTGCTTTCTAAGGTATGTTATTTACAGGTCATCTCACCATTTTCGCTATAAAAAATTTTCTATAATGATTCAGACCGTGAAATTTCTACACAAGTGAGAAAACATATCCAAGTATCTATGGTAAAAAATTAAGCTTATGGGTCGTTGTATTTTGGGATTTACACAATGTGTAAAATAGGGTTTGTCGCCAATCCTAAAACTAGTCAAAATCAGGTGTTTTGGGTAAAAATGTCATAAATTATTCATAATAGATCCAAATTCAGTGAAACCAAATGTGTTGGTTAGGGTATAGTCTTTAGTATTTTGTGTCATAGTTTCATATCAATTCATCTAATATTTTGTGCAGGGAAATCTCTACAAGGTTGCTCTCTAGAAAAATCCAGAGTTCAGCAAGGTATGTCAATTTTTCTATAACTCATTTTATGAGAGGTTCCAAGTAATGACATTTGGAGGAATTGCATAAAACACACTAAAGAACATTGTTTATCAGTTCCATATATTTATACATTATAGGTTCAAATTTATGATTACTTCAAGTTAGGGTTGTTGACTAATCCAAAACTAGACATGTGAGACTAAAGAAAAGTTTGATGAAAATGCTAGTCTCTTGTTTTTAAAGTTAAGGAAGGTTTGCAAGAATATGATCATATACAAGAGGTCTATTACAGAGCTACTAATCATATTTGGATGATGAAATTGATGAGGGCTTTTGGTTTTGGTACATGTTGAGTACATGATTGAGACAAGTAGTTGAAGAGTTGGCACACATACATGAGGTGTATAGTTGATGATGTTGGTGCATATTTATGAGTCATAGTTGATGAGTAGTTGACACATACTTGGTACAAGGTTGGATGCACTTGTTTATGGTACATGTTGATTACAGTTTGGTGCATGGTTGATGTACTTATTTATGGTACAGGTTGATTACAGGTTGTGGTTGAGCATCCTCTCAAAACAACGAGATTCATGTGCCTGATTTCATTAATAATCTTCACTTCATTTAAGAAGTCCGCATCTCCTTCAGCAGAGCAGTTCCTGATTCTCTTCACAACGATCCGCAATCCATCAGGAAGCGTTCCCTTATACACCGTCCCGAATCCCCCTTGACCGATGAGATTGGCCTCACTGAAATTTGGTCGTAGAGAGCATATTCGGGGGCCAAATAGTCGTGCGTCCCTGCTACCCTCGTAGTCAGATAGGATCCTCCATCTTTACTCATAGGATTCTCCGTATACTTATTGTAAAGGGGCATTTAATAGGTTTTTAATATTTAATGTGATTTCTATGGACATGATTAAATATGGATTGAATATTTTTAGTTGTCAAAATAAATGAATGATTGTGATTTCAACCATCAGCTTCATGGTTACTATAAAAACATCCATTTATGTATTAACTTTTTTACATTTACTTAATCATATTTAAAAATTGTTGTACTATGCAGTTGATTTCCAAATTTAAGTGATTAACAAAGATTCCTAATTATGATTAAATTAAAGGTGATTTCCAAATTTAAATGATTAACAAAAATTCCTAATTGTGATTAAATTAGGATTAGATTATGTGTGATGTGAACCATTCCATTGTGTGAACCATTCCATGGAGGCTCTTTCAATTAAGGGAGATGCCACATTTGGCAAGTACTTTAGATTTCACCTCCTCTCCCGAGGAAAAAACCATCCCTACAACATTTTATTTTTATCTATTTTCTTTTAACAATTAACGGGTTTCAAAAAATGACTATTGCATGTCTGGTTGCATTGTTTCGGCATGTGGCGAATGGTTGACTAATCTAATGTTGAGCGCTTCCTATACCATATTGATCGTTGTACTATTCATGCATATATATTCCCCTACCCACAACTCTGCACACCATAGGGTTTGTTCTATTGTGCATGCAAATATACTCGAAGATGGAGGCTACATGGAGGATGGAGGCTGAATGCATATTGCACTAGGAATAATTATTTTGTTATACTCGAAGATGGAGGCTACATGCATATTGCACTAGGAAGAATTATTTTGTTTAGGGAATTGCAAAACCATTACAGGTTTTATACTAATATTCTCTTTAGCATATCGTAGTTACATATACTTATAATATATATCACCTTATATGGTAGTTGCATATAGATTAACAACAATATATTAACTTGCAGGTCGGAATTATAATTCACAGATGTGTGAGGAGCCAATTCAAACATCACTATTATCCCATGAGAACTCTGCCCTAATCCTGCACTTGCACCCAATCCCTGAACTCTACCCTAAACCTGCTCCTGTGCTCGAGACCTTATTTACGGGAAGTCTCACGACCCCTCGGTACGAGGAAGTTATAGACACTCTATCCTCACTCATTATTAACAGAGATACATTTATGGGTTACAAAGATAGATCTTTTTTCTTATATTTACGATAATTATATATTTATGATATAGGGGGTTAAACTGTAGATAGGAAGGTTATGAGGTTATGGAGCCCTTGAAAGCCCTATAAATTCCTATACTTACACAAAAAGTATAAAGGGTGCAATGGCCTACTCTCATCTACCATGTTAATGTGAGAATCTCTATAACACAATCTGACCTATCTCGACAAGATTTATAACACAAGCCACTATATACACAACATGACAATGGGAAGATTTCACTTGACAACATGACAATTGGGTTTATGACATGTTCATAATGTCAAATGATAAATTTTTATGTCCTTGTGGGTGATCGCATGATCCATATGGATATCGGTGACAACACATCTCTTCCAGCTGGCTCACATACATCTTTCATATTGGTAGTTACAGTTTTTATCTTGGCAATTTTTTTCTAGATTTTTGGGTCCTAAACTAGTGGGATGATGATGATGATGATGATGTTATTGTTTGGTAGATTAAAGACGTTGTGTCGAGGATGAACCATGCCAAGCACTCTTGAAATTTAAAGAAAATTTGGGATTCATGTTTTCATAGAAACATTTGTGGAGAAGGGTTTATGCCTATAGGTCTATTTCCAAATCCACTCTCCTTCAAATCTTCTAGACTTCGGGAGGTCTCAAGTTCAAATCCAAGTCCTTCCATATGGTCTCCTTGCTCTAGTTGGGGTTTTCTCAGCAAGCTGGTTGGATCCATTGTAGCAAGACAACCTTGGATTTAATAAAAGGTACACCCCCCTAAGTGGTATCCATCAATTTATTGATGACTGGATGATTCCAAGCTAATGATGGTCTCTCATGATGCATTAGTGGTAATGAAAACATGGAAAAACAACAATATGTTAACTTGCATGGATTATTCAAGGTACTTTTACAATGATTTTGAATATGGTGTAAGAATATGAAACATTGGAATTTGAATTATATTTTTGATTATATAACTTTTATTCATAGAAATTGTTAATAACTATGTCAAATTTGTTTTTTTATAACAATGGTATGTTATTTTTCCAACAAAATATAAGGTATATGTTTTTGTTCATGTAGGTGTTGAATACCTGAAAGATGGAATTTTGTTCCAAAAACTTGTATACTTGTAGAGAACCCATTTTTCTTGTGCCATATAATTTTTGGAAATTTATAATATTAATTTTATATTTTTTTAAGATTATCAAAGTCAATATATCCTTGAAATTGCAATGCCTTTTGGTTGTGCAGGCTAAGAGGGTCTTAACATGATCAAAATACTTTTTTTTTTCTTTATATCATACATATTAGTCTCCTCTAATGCGAAATAGAACTCATTCGAGAAATGGTTAAGCTAACAAAAAGTTATATCATAAATAAGAGAGGTATGTATTCTAAGATTTTGATATATGCGAAGACAAAATTAGATTAAAAATAGTAAACAATATTCATTTAAAAAAAAACTATATATTTGGAATCTGCATAGCCGACTCTATTTTTTCGTCAACAAATGAGTTGTTTATCCTATAGAAAAATAGTATGAAAGATAGACATATATGAGGTATTCACAAAAATGGAGGTTTTTATCAATTTGCAGACCAGACCATTAGGTTTGTCATCCCAAACCTAAATCCGAGGCAACTAAGTCAGCATACACATGGTCAATCTCTCCCAAAAAAATGAATTCAAAAGAAGGTGCATGTGTTTTCAAGAGCGTGCAAGCACTCTAGGAAAAACATGCACACACTATAGGAACATGCATGCATTCCTAAGAGCACGCACATGCTCTTATAAGCTATTTTTTATTTTTCATTCTCCTGTCCCTCCCTCTCTCTTTATCTCTCTCTCCTACATATAATCCTCTCTCCTACATCTACCCCCCCTCTCTGTCTCCCTCTGTACCCCCCATGTATGTCTCCCTCTCTCTCCCTCTCACACTCTTATATATGGTAAGACCTAGACATGGCAAGACTTAGAAATCACAAGGCATGGAAAGACCTAGACCTAGAAATTTCCTTGACATTCCTCAAACTCTCACGCCCACTCCATATCTATCCCACACTTTTCCTCCCTCTCTCTCTCCCTCTCTCTCTCTCTTCCCCTTTGTCCCTCCCTCCCCTATTATTGCCCCC
>SNQJ01S0061025.1:38426-60803 GCA_010110895.2 Picea sitchensis | reverse complement strand
ATGGCTATGTTTTTATTTCGATGTCATGTTAAATCCGAATTGGAATGATGTCCATTCTCTGTCTGAATGATTTTTTTGATGCATTGTGTTGATTAAATTGGAACTGTAACGTTTTCAATTTTTTTTATTGTGGGGAATATATGCGAAGGAAATCTGTAATAATATTTCTATAAGTAAGTAAGGGAAGGAGGTGATTAACGTCAATACGGAATAATAGAGAAACAACCCCATATGAGGGTCGGGGGAACAATAGAGAAAAAACCCCATATGAGGGTGGGGGGAATAATAGAGAAACATATTATGTTTTCTCTATTATTCCCCCCATATGAGTATGGGGGGAATAATAGAGAAAACATAATATGTTTCTCTATTATTCCCCCCATATGAGGGTGGGGTTGGGGAAGAAAATAGAGAAACATATTATTCTTTCTCGATTACCCCCCCCCCATATGGTGGGGGGGATAATAGATAAATCATAATATGTTTCTCTATTTTCACCCCCACCCCCACCAATATTAATTGGCTAAGTTGGTTTATTCTCTAGTATTAATTGGCTGCCCCAGTATAGTAAGTATATTATTAATTTTAATTTATTTTTTAATATTTGTAGCCTTTACATATCAATTATTGGTACCAACTTGCAACACACCATTCATGTCTCTCTTTTTTGTCCCTACCCATTTTGCGGGCTCATATATTCTCTCTTCCTTAACTTAGATCTTTCTCGACATGTTCAAATTTATTATTAGTTCACATTGTAGACTCAAAATCTTTTGTACATCTTGGTTTACCTTTAAAGAAAATCCCTAACGGCTTAGAACCACAAAGCTTGTAACTCATGCTTAATTGTAGTGTTATTTTTGCTAGCAAACTTTCATAGTTTTCATTTTGCAAAACCATTGTGGGTTCCAAGTTGGGATGCGTTAACAAGTGTATCATCCTTTGTATCCTCTTTCCAATCCATGATTAATATGGGTCTTACCGTCTGTAGGCCTAGCTACCGCAAATAGACCAACATCCAAACCATTCATTATACCTATTATCAAATTCATTTTTGTCAAACCGACCTTCTCAATAATGGCACTGTGACATCCCTCAAAAAAATAAATAATTTGATTTTTGTGTGCTGGAAAATTATTTCCGTTTTTGGCAAATTTGAATTTGGAAAATTTTTGCCATTTATGGCAATTCTGATTTTCGAATTTAATAATTGTATTTAATTATTGTGACTGTTGGGAAGAGATATTTTTGGACCCAACTAACTATTTGAACTATGACACTTGTATCACAACAAAATATTTATATTAACTGCAGGAGGACAAATGGAACAACCATGTTAAAATCAGCGAACCATGACTCCATACATGTTGGAACTGCCTCTAGGCTGATTATGAGAAGTGGCAAATAAGAGATTTGGCCACTAGAAGCCCCTAACAATCAAGGATTATGAGAGATGCGAAAATCCCCAAAGGAGGGAAAAGACCTGGGAAAAAAGATTGATAAATAACATATGAGAGGAGGGAGGACGCTGCCAAGTATGCTGGGAAAGGATTCCTGAGCTCTCTTGCTGTTATGAACACTGCGGATTGAGTGTGAGGCAAGAGGAACTTGTTGAAAAATAATCACCTTATTGTTATGAGCACTATTGAGTAAGTGTGAGGCAAGAGGATAACTGTTGGAATTGAAGGACATAGTTGAGGAGGAGTTTCCAAGTTCGCCCTCATGGATTCATGGTCAGGCTAGGGGGTGAATCGGGCAAGTGATTTTGGCTGCGCTATTTTACGGTTGGGAGGAACGTGGTTGTTCCCTTTGTATTTCCACGGATTGGATTCAGATATGTTGATCTACCCCTCTCTATTATGAATGGCTATGTTTTTATTTCGATGTCATGTTAAATCCGAATTGGAATGATGTCCATTCTCTGTCTGAATGATTTTTTTGATGCATTGTGTTGATTAAATTGGAACTGTAACGTTTTCAATTTTTTTTATTGTGGGGAATATATGTGAAGGAAATCTGTAATAATATTTCTATAAGTAAGTAAGGGAAGGAGGTGATTAACGTCAATGCGGTAGATCCTCTCTGTAGATAAATTCCGAGGAAACCAAACTCAGATCCCTCGGAACATCATTTATAATGACCAAACTCTGACAAAATGATATTCTTAATCATGTATTTACATAGATGCACATATCTAGTACTATTGACGTTTAATGCATTGATTAAAAGAGGCTCTAAGTGATTATTATAGAATTTACCTTATATAGAAGATTTTATCCTTTGTGCTCCTTCTGTGCAGGTAAAACTCTTAAGTCTTTATGCTTTCGGAATTCGAGAATTGTCGTATATTGTGGTTTGACATTTGAAAACCCCGAAACCCGAAATCCCAAAGTGTTGGTCCCACACCCTTTCACCTTTCGGTATTCGGGAGTTGATGTGTACTGTGGTTTGACATTTGAAAACCCCGAAACCCGAAATCCCGAAGTGTTGGTCCCACACCCTTTCACCTTTCAGTATTCGGGAGTTGATGTGTATTGTGGTTTGGCATTTGAAACCCCGAAATCCCGAAGTGTTGGTCCCACACCCTTTCACCTTTCGGAAATTCAGGAATTGTCTTATATTGTGGTTTAGTATTTGAAACCCCGAAATCCTGAAATCCCGAAACCCAAAATCCTGAAATGGTGGTCCCACAGCCTTTCACCTTTTGGAAATTCGAGAATTTTCATATATTGTGGTTTAGTATTCGAAACCCCAAAATCTTGAAATCCCAAAACCCAAAATCCCGAAGTGGTGGTCCCACATCCTTTCACTTTTCAGAATTCAGAAGTTGTTGTGTATTGTTGTTTGGTATTTGAAACCCCGAAATCCTGAAATCCTAAAACCCGAAATCCCGAAGTGGTGGTCCCACATCCTTTCACTTTTCGGAATTCATAAGTTGTTGTGTATTGTGGTTTGGTATTGGAAACCCCAAAATCCTGAAATCCCGAAAACCGTAATCTCGAAATGGTGGTCCCACATCCTTTCACCTTTCGGTATTCGAGAGTTGATGTGTATTGTCGTTTGGCATTTGAAACCCTGAAATCCTGAAACCCGAAATCTCGAAGTGGTGGTCCCACATCCTTTCACCTTTAGGAATTTTTGAGTTGTTGCGTATGGTGGTTTGGTATTTGAAACCCCGAAATCCTGAAACCCGAAATCGTGAAGTGCGGGACCCACCTTCCCTTTTTACGCATTTTGGAGGTTTGTATGTGTGGTTGTTTGGGCACTTGCACTCGCGAAAGCCCAAACTCCGAATTCTCACAGTACTAATCACCTTTTGGGAGTTGCAGTCTATTGATGATTGACTTTTGTGCTTATGAAAAACTGAACCCCGAAACCCGAAGTACTCGACATCTTGTCGCAAATTTGGGAAATGTTGTGTGTTGATGTCCGACTCTTATACTCGCAAAACCCTGAATGCCGAAACCCCGAAATGTTGGCCCACGGTCGTTCTGTATTTCAGATTTCGACAAAACAACAGGTTCCTTTGCTTTGTTCGGCACTTGTGGTCATCGAAACCCGATTGACCTCTGTTTTCTTCACAAAGCGGTAGGGACTTAGAAGAAACTTATTGTTATGGGAACAACTCTATTAATGTAATGAATGGACTGGTAAAAGAATGTTGGAGAATCTCCATCCCGGATAGGGGTATGGGAGTAACAGACCGGATTATAAGTCGACTGTATTGCAAACATAGGGTAATATTTTTATGTAGGGTTTTGGTCATAAGAACCCCAAAGTTGCTTGTATTTTTAAGACTGTGGTAGTATTATAGGTACTAGCAGATAAGAGAGTAGTTATAAATTTCAGGATCTTAATTAAACATTGAAGTGATGAGTAGATACTCATTATATCGTCGATTAGAAAACTTAAGTTGAATGGTAAGGGCAGTCGATGACAATAAGGACTCTAACAAACCTTCAGACTCAAGTTTTCTAACATAAAACTTACTTGCTTGAGATCTCAAAACTTTTCAAGGATAAATGTACAAATAATTTTTTTTTATGGTGATTTTGAGGTACATTACATATGGTATCAGAGAAAAAGTTACAACACTGGGCCTCAACAGGGCCACATTAATTTCTTAGTATATATATTCTGATCTATGAGAAAACTAACAAATCTTGTGAATTGCAAACAAAAAGCTTTTATGTTTTGTGTTGAATAAGGGCAGCTCAAGAAGGTGCATAAATCGGGATGGAAGAGAATCCACAACAAGGACCTCCTGGAGATCTGAGACAGAATAGTGATGGAAGAATCCAGGACAGGAGAAGAAGCCGAGGCATGGTTGTTGGGCATCAAGAAATACTTCCAAATCTATAACTATTCCAGCAACATGAAGGTCAGAATGGCCATCTACAATCTGAAGGGGAAGGCCAACATTTGGTGGCAAGACTTGAAACTGGCCAAGGGCCTAAAGGACAAACAATTGGAATGGTCCAACTTTAAGAAGTATTTTAAGAAACAATACCTTTCTGAAAGTTATTATGAAAGGAAAACAAAATAATTCTATGAGTTACGACTCAAACAAATGACGATGGAGGACCTTATAAATAAATTTCTGGAACTACTAAGGTTTGTACCATACATCTGGGAGGATAAGGTAAAAATCCATCGATTCTTAAGCTATTTACCACAGTCCTACAGGGACAGAATTGAGTTTGACACCCCCAAATCCTTGAGTGAGTCATTTAGGAAGGCACAAATGTGCTATGACCAGTATAAACATCGGGTAGAGTTTTCCAAGACTTGGAAGGATAAGAGACAAGATGGAACACACCAGTGGAAGAAAGGATACCAACCAACTCCTTATCGAAATGCAACAAAAAGTTTCCCAAGGAAGGATTTTCACTCCAATCACCCGAATACGCAAGGTAGTGGTAAACCTTTGAACCTTGGAACGAAAAGGTTTGGGGACAACACTCGCGAGTGATTAAAGTGTTGGGAGTGTGGAGAGCCTCATATAAGGAGGAACTGTCCATGTTTAATTGCAGAAAATAGAACTGTTGTTCACAATTTGCAGGAAGCCTCGATAGTAGGTGACATGGGCATAAGTCTGCATCGGATAAATGTAGCCATAGATGGTCGACAAGCTGACCACCAGTGCTCGGTGGTAGAAGTCGAAGGTAAAATCCACGACACTCGAATTTCTTTTTTAATTGACCTTGGAGCTACATTAAGTTATATTACTCCCGATGTAGTAGAGTCGAATAAACTTAAGAAACAAAAGCACGAAAAATCTTGGCTTGTACAACTAGAAACATGTACTAAAAGAAAAGTAGTTAACTTTATTTCTGATCTTGAGTTCATCTTAGATGGTCAAAAGATAAGGACCAATCTGAACATCCTACCACTAGGATCTTATGACATGATTATTGGGATGGATTGGTTGGAACAACACAAAGCAGTACTAGATTGTTATACAAACGTACGTAGCTATAAAGATAATTTTGGCACTGTTAGAACAACCCAAGGCATACCAAAACTTGTATCATTCAGACAAGTTTTAGCGATGCAACTCAAGAAATGTATTAGGAAAGGATGTCAAGTTTACGCCATCCAAGTGACGAATCTATTAGAAAAAGAAGATAAGCCCAAGTTAGAAGACTTTGTTGTCTTACGTGAATTCCGAGACATGTTTGTCGAAGAGATACCAGAATTACCTCCTAGGAGAGAAATATATTT
Organism: Picea sitchensis; assembly: GCA_010110895.2. Classification (NCBI taxonomy): domain Eukaryota; kingdom Viridiplantae; phylum Streptophyta; class Pinopsida; order Pinales; family Pinaceae; genus Picea; species Picea sitchensis. The sequence goes on along the minus strand of SNQJ01S0061025.1, from coordinate 55,079 downwards.
CTCCATAGACTTACTACCCAGATCAACCCCTATCTCAAAAGCACCCTATCGAATGAGTCTACTAGAATTGACAGAATTAAAAATAAAATTACAGGAATTGTTGGACAAAGAGTATATTAGACCAAGTGTCTCGCCATGGGGAGCACCAGTCCTCTTTGTGAAAAAGAAAGACGGTACACTAAGACTATGTATCGATTATAGATAGCTGAACAAAGTGACCATTAAGAACAAATACCCCTTACCCAAGATAAATGATCTGTTCGATCAAGTTGGTGAGGCTAAGATCTTCTCAAAATTGGATTTACGATCCGGATATCATCAAGTTAGGATAAAAGACCAGGACATAAACAAAACAACTTTTCAAACAAGATACAGACACTACGAGTTTGTAGTCATACCTTTCGGACTCACTAATGCACCAGCCACATTTATGTGCTTGATGAACAACATTTTCAGCCAGTACTTAGACAAGTTCGTAGTAGTATTTATCGATGATATTCTGGTCTATTCTAAAACGAAGGAGGAACATGATGAACACTTACAAATAGTTCTGCAAACACTAAGAAAACACAAACTATACGCAAAATTCGACAAATGTGATTTTTATCAAAAAGAAATTCAATATTTAGGACATGTCATTTCCTTGGAAGGTATTGTCATAGACCCGGAAAAGATAAAATCCATTATGGAATGGCCAGTGCCTAAGGATGTGGCAAATATCCGATCATTCATGGGAATCACCGGATATTATCGCAGATTTATAGAAGGTTTCTCCAAGATAGCCTACCCTATCACGTCACTACAAAAGAAAGGGACCAAGTTTAATTGGTCGCAAAAGTGTCAAGACAATTTTAACAAGCTAAAATAATTATTGACATTGGGACCCATCTTGAAGGTAGCAGACCCAGATAAATACTTCACAGTATGTGTTGATGCAAGTAAAGAGGGACTAGGTGGTGTTCTAACTCAGGAAGGGCACGTGATATGTTATGAGTCCTGGAAATTAAAGGAACATGAGAGAAATTACGTCACTCATGACTTAGAATTGGCAGCAGTAATACATGCATTAAAAATGTGGAGACACTATATAATGGGCAGAAAATTCCTACTATTGACGGATAATAGCGGAGTGAAATATCTATTTAACCAACTAGACCTTAATGCAAGACAGGCAAGGTGGCTAGACTTCTTGAATGAATTTGACTTCAAGGTCAGACATATCAAGGGTAAGGAAAATAAAGTAGCATATGCTTTAAGCCGCAAAATCCATGGGTTATTTGAGATAAATATCAGCAGAGAAGAAAGTGATCTGGAACAAAGAATAAGAACGACAGGTGTTAATGACGAAAATTACACTAAGATGATGGCAGAATTGAAAAATAGTGTCACAAACTTAGATGAATTGGATATAAGTATCGACAAGGGGGGACTATTAAGATTTAAAAACAGACTTTACATACAAGATTCAACAGAGCTAAAATTAAATATTTTAGATGAAGTGCATAAGAAACCATACTTTGCCCATCCAGGTTACTAGAAAACAATAACAACAGTCAAAAAGCTATTTTATTGGCCTAATATGAAGGGAGAAACAATAGAGTACTTGGCTAGGTGCCAAGATTGCCAGCAGGTTAAGGCTGAACACCAGCATCCATCCGGCCTATTACAACCATTACCAGTACCGGAATGGAAATGGGAGACCATCTCACTGGACTTTATCATAGGTTTGCCTAAAACTCAGAAATAGAATGATTCTATCATGGTTGTAATCGATAAACTCAGTCTGCACATTTTATTCATGTAAAGTCTACTTTTAAAGCTATTAACATTGCTGAAATATTCATGAAAGAAATTTTTAGAATGCATGGTATTCCTAAAATGGTGATTTCAGATAGAGACGTAAAATTCACATCCGCTTTTTGGAAGGAATTGTTTGTAGGGCTAAATACTAATTTGAATTTCAACATGAGTTATCATCCACAAATGGATGGACAGACCGAAAGGACAAACCAAATCATATAAGATATGCTCCACTTGTATGTAAGAACAAAACCGAACAAGTGGGAAGCTACCTACACTTGGTGGAATTTGCATATAACAATGGGTACCAAAATTCGTCTAAGTTGAGCCCTTTCAAAATACTGTACAACAGAAAGTGTACAACTCTGATTAGCTGGGATAACCCGGCTGAAAGACTCATGGTTGGACCAGAGATTCTCCAAGAANAGAAATGGAGAACATGGTAAGAAAGGTACAACAGAACTTGAAAGAAGCACAGGACAGACAGAAGAGCTATGCAGATCAGAAAAGAAGACACGTGGAATTTCGAGTGGGAGACCATGTTTACTTGAAGGTCAAAGCTCAAAAAAGCTCGCTGAAGTTAGGAAACTGTGCCAAGTTGGCACCCAGGTTTTGTGGGCCCTTCGAGATACTAACTCGAATTGGACCTGTAGCATATCAGCTTGCACTTCCAGCTAATCTAATAATTCATAATGTATTTCATGTTTCTTTGTTGAAAAAGTATATTCATGACCCTACTCATATGATTGATTGGAACTTGGTGTAGGTGGAACCCGAGGGTGAGTTCTAGGTGGAACCCCTGTGCATTCTGGACTGAAGAAAAATAACACTTCGAAACAAAGCCATCGCTCAAGTAAAGGTGTAATGGAAGCACTTTAGTCCTTAGGAGGCCACTTGGGAATTGGAGGGAGATTTGTGGAAATCTCATCCAATCCTATTCTCGGAAAGGAGAGAACATTGAGGATAGTGTTTCACTGAAGGGGGAAAGGATGTGACATCCCTCAAATAAATAAATAATTTTATTTTTGTGTGCTGGAAAATTATTTCCGTTTTTGGCAAATTTGAATCTGGAATTTTTTTGCCATTTATGGCAATTCTGATTTTTGAATTTAATAATTGTATTTAATTATTGTGACTGTTGGGAAGAGATCTGTTTGGACCCAACTAACTATTTGAACTATGACACTTGTATCACAACAAAATATTTATATTAACTGCAGGAGGACAAATGGAACAACCATGTTAAAATCAGCTGACCATGACTCCATGAGTGGGGAACATGTTGGAACTGCCTCTAGGCTGATTATGAGAAGTGGAAAATCAGAGATTTGGCCATCGGCAGCCCCTGAAAATCAGTTATTATGAGAGTTGCGAAAATCCCCAAAGGAGGGAAAAGACCTGGGCAAAACAATTGATAAATAACATATGAGAGGAGGCATGACGCTTCCAAGTATGTTGGGAAAGGATTCCTAAGCTCTCTTGCTGTTATGAACACTGCAGATTGAGTGTGAGTCAAGAGGATCTTGTTGAAACATAATCGCCTTAGTGTTATGAGCACTGCTGAGTAAGTGTGAGGCAAGAGGATAACTGTTGGAATTGAAGGACATAGATGAGGAGGAGTTTCCAAGTTCGCCCTCATGGATTCATGGTCAGGCTAGGGGGTGAATCGGGCAAGTGATTTTGGCTGCCCTGTTCCATGGTTGGGAGGAACGTGCTTGTTCCCTTTGTATTTCCGCGGATTGGATTCAGATATGTTGATCTACCCCTTTCTATTATGAATGGATATGTTTTTATTTCGATGTCATGTTAAATCCGAACTGGAATGATGTCCATTCTCTCTCTGAATGATTTTTCTGATGCATTGTGTTGATTAAATTGGAACTGTAACATTTTCCATTTTGTTTATTGTGAGGAATATATGTGAAGGAAATCTGTAATAATATTTCTATAAGTAAGTAAGGGAAGGAGGTGATTAATGTCAATGAGGCAGATCCTCTCTATAGATAAATTCCCAGGAAACCAAACTCAGATCCCTTGGAACATCATTTATAATGACCAAACTCTAATGGAATGATATTCTTAATCATGTATTTACATAGATGCACAGATCTAGTACTATTGACGTTTAATGCATTGATTAAAAGAGGCTCTAAGTGATTATTATAGAATTTACCTTATATAGAAGATTTTATCCTTTGTGCTCCTTCTGTGCGAGTAAAACTCTTAAGTCTTTATGGTTTCAGAATTTGGGAATTGTCGTGTACTGTGGTTTGACATTTGAAAACCCTGAAACCCCGAAACCCGAAATCCCGAAGTGTTGGTCCCACACCCTTTCACATTTCAGTATTCGGGAGTTGATGTGTACTGTGGTTTGACATTTGAAAACCCCGAAACTCGAAATCCCAAAGTGTTGGTCCCACACCCTTTCACCTTTCATTATTCAAGAGTTGATGTGTATTGTGATTTGGCATTCGAAACCCCAAAATCCCGAAGTGTTGGTCCCACATCCTTTCACCTTTCAGAAATTTAGGAATTGTCGTATATTGTGGTTTAGTATTTGAAACCCCGAAATCCCGAAATCCCGAAACCCGAAATCTCGAAGTGGTGGTCCCATAGCCTTTCACCTTTCGAAAATTCGGGAATTGTCGTATATTGTGGTTTAGTATTTGAAACCCCAAAATCCCGAAAACCCAAAGTGGTGGTCCCACATCCTTTCACTTTTCGGAATTTGGAAGTTGTTGTGTATTGTGGTTTGGTATTTGAAACCTCGAAATCCCGAAATCCCGAAACCTGAAATCCCGAAGTGGTGGTCCCACATCCTTTCACTTTTCAGAATTCAGAAGTTGTTGTGTATTGTGGTTTGGTATTGGAAACCCCGAAATCCCGAAATCCTGAAACCCAAAATTTCGAAGTGGTGGTCCCACATCCTTTCACCTTTCGGTATTCGAGAGTTGATGTGTATTGTGTTTTGGAATTTGAAACCTCGAAATCTCGAAGTGGTGGTCCCACATCCTTTCACCTTTCGGAATTTGGGAGTTGTTGCATATGGTGGTTTGGTATTTGAAACCCCGAAATCCTGAAGTGCGGGACCCACCTTCCCTTTTTCCACATTTTGGAGGTTTGTATGTGTGGTTGTTTGGGCACTTGCACTTGCAAAAGCCCGAACTCCAAATTACCAAAGTACTAATCACCTTTCGGGAGTTGCAGTCTATTGATGATTAACTTTTGTGCTCATGAAAAATCGAACCCCGAAACGCGAAGTACTCGACATCTTGTCGCAAATTCGGGAAATGTTGTGTGTTGATGTCCGGCTCTTATACTCGGGAAACCCCGAATGCTGAAACCCCGAAATGTTGGCCCACAGCCGTTCTGTATTTTGGATTTCGACAAAACAACATGGTCCTTTGCTTTGTTCAGCACTTGTGGTCATCGAAACCCGATTGACCTCTGTTTTCTTCACAAAGCGGTAGGGACTTAGAAGAAACTTATTGTTATGGGAACAACTCTATTAATGTAATGAATGGACTGGTAAAAGAACGTTGGAGAATCTCCATCCTGGATAGGGGTATGGGAGTAACAGACCGGATTACAAGTCGACTTTATTGCAGACATAGGGTAATATTTTTATGTAGGTTTTTGGTCATAAAAACCCCAAAGTTGCTTGTATTGTTAAGACTATGGTAGTATTATAGGTACTAGCAGATAAGAGAGTAGTTATAAATTTCAGGATCTTAATTAAACATTGAAGTGATGAGTAGATACTCATTATATCGTCGATTAGAAAACTTAAGTTGAATGGTTAGGGCAGTCGATGACAATAAGGACTCTAACAAACCTTCAAACTCAAGTTTTCTAACAGAAAGCTTACTTGCTTGAGATCTCAAAACTTTTCAAGGATAAATGTACAAATATAATTTTTTTAATGGTGATTTTGAGGTACATTACAGGCACCTTCCTAAATTATTCTTTATGTTGAAACCTAGGTTCCAGATGAAATATTTTATTGAGTATATACTTAGTACAAGTTCTTCATGGTTTTGATATTTTTTTCATGTGCCTTATCTTGCAAAAGGATTGATATTCAATTCTTTATGTAAGAGGCCTGTGAAAGAAAAACTCCACAATAAAAATTGTTATTATTAAAATCGTTATGAACAACGTACACATATAAGTGTTGTAACAGTTACAAGACAGTTACAATTATTTAACTAGTTACAACTAGTTATTTATCTAATTAAAACCCGATGGATTAGTTAATATTCCCCCCTTATTCCAAAGGGACATCTGACATGCCAAGCTGCATTCTAAATTTTCAAATTTTTCACGGCTCAATGTTTTAGTAAAGATATCTGTGATTTTCTTTGAAGTAGAACAATGTGTCATATGAATGATTTTGGTCTCAACATGATGTCAAATCAAGTGATATTTGGTTCGATCATGGAATTTTGGATACTTGGCCAATTGAATTGTAGAAGTGTTGTCAACAAAGAGAGGCGTTGAAGTCACTTATTTCTCCTACAAGTCTTTAAGTATTTTCCGAAGCCAAATGATTTCTTTTGTGTCTTGAGTTGCTGCAACATATTCAGCTTCAGTTGTGGAATCAACATGAACATACTACTTTCGTGATCTCTAGGTGATAGATTCTAATCCAAGATTCATCAAATAATCTGAAGTAGACACTCCATTCCCTTTATCTCTGTCAAAATATGAATATGAATAACCAATGAGATGGAAGTATGAAACCTTAGAATATTTGATACCATATAACTGAGTGCCTTTTAAATATTTGAGCACTCATTTTTCTGCAATCTAATGACCTTCACAGGGTTGATACATAAACCTGGAAAGTATTCCTACATCAAAAGTTATGTCACGACGAGTAGTAGTAAGATAAATCAATCTTCCAACAAGTTGTTTGTAATTTGTTGGATCTTCAAATGCACTACTTTCATGTGAAGTAAGCTTTAGATTCTTCAACATTGGAGTAGAAACAAAATTACAATCCTGCATTCCAAATTTGCTCAATAGCTCTCCAATATACTTTTTTCTGAGAAATAAAAATGTGCTTCGGTTTTTTATCTACTTCAATTCGTAAATAATAATGTATTAATCCCAAATCTATCACATCAAAAACCTTTTTCAACTCCCTTTTAATAGATGCTATATAATCATCATTATCTCATGCGATAGGAAAATCATACATAGACAACTAGATATACAATTGATCTTCCAACTTTCTTAACAAATAGAGTTGCATCATCTAGATTGAAATGCTTGTAATTCAACTTAAAAAGATGTTCAGTTAACTTTTCATACCATGCTCGAGGTACTTGTTTCAAACCATACAAAGTTTTCACCAATTTACATACCTTCTACTCTTTTCCTTTAACAGAAAAACCCTCTGGCTGTAACATACATACATCTTCTTTGAAATATCCATTCAAGAAAGTATTTTTTACATCCATGTTCTGTATTTTCCATCATTTTTTAGCTGCAAGAGAAAATAAAGTTCTAATAGTGCCCCATTTTGCAGTAGGATCAAATGTTTCTATGTAATCAACACCTTCTTTCTGAGCATACCCCTTTTCTACAAGTCTTTCTTTGTTCTTATCAAGTGAACCATCATCCTTATATTTACTTTTATAAAATCACTTATAGCCAATTGGTTTAATGCCAATAGAAGGATCCACCAAACTCCAAGTGCAATTTTTAATAAGAGAATCATACTCTTTGTTCATTGCATCTTTCCATTCATTACAACTAGCAACTTCTTCAAAGGTCGTAGGTTCATTAACAATAGCAGAAAAAATTAATTCAAATTCATCATACCTTCTTGGAACTATCTTGGTTTGTGTTGATCTATGTACTGATTGTTGCGGTGATGGCTCATTTTGAAGAATAGGTTCTTCAAGACTAGTTTCTGATTTTGCATTATTATCATCCAATTTTTATTCTATAGAAACATTATTATCATCCAATTTTTCTTCATCAAAAAAATTATTATCAACCAATTTTCCTTCATCATAATCATTATTATCAACTCTTTTTTCCTCATTCTCTGGTGTTGTTACAGAAGGAAAATTAATTCAAGGAAAATCTAGAAACTGATCTATAATATGAATCCCCCCTTCATGATGTGGAATATCATTATCCCATTCATAATAGAACTTATTGGAAGAGAATCTATCCAAATTATGTAGTTGTCTATCAACAATAGAAGCATATTTATCAAATTCAAGAAAAACAACATCTCTTGAAACAATAGATTTCGTGTTTTCCTCATCATACAACTTATAAGCTCTGGAGGTATTAGAATACCCCAAAAAAATACATTTGCGACTTATGGCACCCAATTTGTTGCATTTTTTTTTAGGAATTAAGGCATAGCATGGAGAGCCAAAAAATCTAAAATGTTGAACAATAGGAAGACGATTATACCACATTTCATAAGGAGACTTATTATTGATGGAAATATAAGGACGTTGATTGTGAATATAGACAACACAAAGTACTACTTCTCCCCAAAAAATCAACTTGACATTCTGAAAAAACATCATTGACCTAACCATATTAAGAAAAGTTTTGTTCATGTGTTCTGCCACATCATTTTGTTGCAGAGTATAAGGGACGATTGTCTGATGTTTAATACCATTATTCTGAAAGTACTTTTCAAATTCATTAGATGTGTATTCTCTACCATTATCTCATCGTAGAGTGACAATATTAAGTTGAGTTTCATTTGTAATCCATAAATGAAAATTCTTAAAAGTTACAAAAACCTAAGATTTCTCTTTCAAAAAAAATCTTGACATGGATTCCATCCTACTAGGAACTATCACTATTTTGATGTGGGATGTGAATCATTGTTTCAAGAAATGGATGGAAAAAACAAGACAAACATAAAGAGATCCTTTGGAACCCTCCTTTAACATAACAAATATCAATTATAGGTATGTATTGATATATTTTCCGTATCAATAATTAATTCTTAATAACATGGTGGTTCCATGAGGTTTAATTCACCCAACCTTTGGGTTATATTTCTCATTATTTTAACTTGCCTTACCTTTGTCTATAAAATTTAGGATTTCTTTAATTAGCTTAACCCACCAAATATTTTTAACCCATCAATAAATATTTTGATCCCTTTATTAGTACCTACCAAAGAAGGGTCTATAGTTTTTAGTACTGAATCAACATTCATTAACTCACTATTTCTCAATTCCCCTGCAAAAAATTCCCAATGTTTTGAAAAGAAACATTTATTATTTTGATTATTTAAACTTTAATTTTTATTTTTTTATGTTTTTCAATTCGATAATTTGAATTTTGTGATTGGGATAGGGGTTGAAATGGTAATTAATTAACCCTAGTCTGTTTGATATTCTCCTACTATTTTTTAGATATTGTAAATCATTTAAAAATACAAAAAATTAAAATGGTCATGTACACAACTTTTTTTTTATCGTAAGTGACATAGGGACTTGTCGATGTTTCAATGGTTACTATAGTTGATTCATGTCTCATGGAAATCATCATGAACAATGAAATAATCACTAGGATCATCTTCCTATGGACATGGCATGGTGAACACTTGTTTTTCTTGGTGGCATAACTTGCATTGTCATTCATCTTATGAAAATAGTGGCATGGCACGTTGAAGGTTTGTTCTTCGCATAACCAACCTTGTTATTTGTCTTGTGAAAATTGAGTACAAGAGATAGATAGAATCCTATGACTTTATTTTTCTCTGGTAAAAGTTTAATTTAAAGGAGTGAAATTCTCTAACACTAATCAAATATTAAAATAAGTACATATATTTCATAAACCTTCTTTAAATATAGTCTAAATTTCTTTTTTTAAAACCATGATTTATGTAGATGAGACTATGTTTTATGATATTCCCATATCCATGTGTAGAATAAATTTAGGAAGCAACTTGATCAATTGAATGTATAATACCTTAATATGGATGCAAATTCTACCTTCCGTCCCTAGTATAGACACTTGTAAAAATTTAGAAAGCACCTTGATCAATTGAATGTATAATACCTTAGTATGGATGCAAATTCTACCTTCCTTCCCTAGTATAGACACTTGTAAAAATTTAGAAAGCACCTTGATCAATTAAATGTATAATATGTTAGTATGGATGCAAATTCTACCTTCCTTCCCTAATATAGACACTTGTAATCCAATATACATAGAATATGTTTGATTATATCATAACCCTTAGGAATATCCCTTGTCATACTTCCCACATATGTTATCACTCATATTAGCACACCTATAGAATGCCATCTAATTCCAGTTGCTTCTCATCCTCAACTCTAACCCGTTGCGCACTTGCATAATTCCATCCAATAGCATATGTTTGATTATATCATAACCCTTAGGAATATCCCTTTTCATATGTTATCACTCATATGTTATCACTTATATTAGCACATGTGTAGAATGCCATCCAATTCCAGTTGCTTCTCGTCCTCAACTCTAACCTGTTGCACACCTACATAATGCCTGTTGTGCACCTGCATAATTCCATCCAATTCCAATTGCTTCTTGGCCTCAACTCTAACCTCCAAGATTGAAACATGCAAATTTTTGCACGAAGAGAGATATACGCCTAGTTAATTGAAACCCTAATTGAAGCACTAATACCATCCTTCGTTAATTGAAGCGCTAACCAGGATCCTAGCATGCTTCACATCCACGTGACTACAAACACCCATCCACTAAATGTAAAAATATATATATTTAAATGATATTTATATTAAAAACTTAGGGAGAGTTGTTAAAAAATGAGGGCGCCTAGTAAAAAAAAAAAGTAAAAAAATTGAATTTAAATGGAGTAAAACATGTGTGAATAGTTATTATTATGCTAATCACCTTAATCACCATTTTTAATGATAAACAAACATATTTTTTCATGCAAATAAGTTAATACTTCAGATCACAGTCGTTCATTTGTTGTGACGAGGAAGATTAAAAAATACACAACTATATATTTAAATTTGAGCATTGTTGAACATTGTTATAATCCAAACCACTTAGGTTGGGACACAATTTAAAATCTATGGTTAGAATGAAGGTCTTGTTAATGTTTAGAATAGCTCATTACTCCATCTTGCAATACCTTGTGTTATCAAAATAAATGATCAAACATTTCACAAGGCACCTTTGACCTTCTCCCTTAATTTTTGGTACCATAAGGTCAATTAATGATGAAGTGAGAAATAGAAAAATAAAACAATAGAATAGATCTCACAATAAAGGCTGAGGGCATTTAATATTTATATTAAATAAAATTAACCATCTCCATTATACCGTTTGGTGTCAACTATCCTCATAGTGCGTTAAAATTCTTGATAACATTTCTCAACCATGTGAGCACATAGAGACAAATATTTATAGAACCACCTTCATGCATTTCTTGAGATGAGCCATGAACTAAAAGTAGCATCCCTTTAATCCTCAAGATTACAAGGGTTGTTCATCCCAATCCAATCTCAATGATAAAGGAAAAATGAGTTGTGGCTAGACCTACCTATAATGATTTCATCTTCATCTCACAATCTTATTTGGAGGGTAGGTAAATAGACACCAATTCACCTAAGGTGATAATCAACTTTCTTAGTAACTCGAACTCAAAACAAGATCACATGCTCTACTCTATTCATGGTGATTTCATTAAAAAATGTAGGTGTCATGGCATATTAAACAATGGTTGGACAACATTAGCATGATTAAAGTATTTTTAAATATACACATACATTAACAACTCACATATCAATCATTGAGATATTGCACACTTCTAATTAGAAATATTGATATTTTGGATAAAATAAAGTTCTTTCATATGACAAAAGAATTTAGAATATTGCTATATATTTTAAGAAAAATCCTTATCTTTATTTTATTGCTAACAAAACATTCATTGTGATTATAAGCTTCTACCATAAATATTTTTAAACAAAAAAATAGATATATTTTAAACAATTATAAAAAATCTGAACCAAAATTATGAAATGAAATGGTGCTAAATAATATCATTACTCCAATTTTATATACTCAAAATAAAAAATCTGAAGTAAAATTATGAAATGAAATGGTGCTAAATCATATCATTACTCAGCCAAAAAAAAAAAATATATATATATTTATTTCGAAATCAAAACTCAAAAAACATGATAATCAAAATTATGAAATGAAATGGTGCTAAATCATATCATTACTCAGCAAAAAAAAGTAAAAAAAATACTTATTTCGAAATCAAAACTCAAAAAACATGATAATCGCTAACCGAAGATGCTTCCAATGCATGAATAAAGTCAAGCTTTGGGGATGAGTCAAAATCTATCCATTAAATTCAAAATCAAAACAGAAAAAGCATAATTGCCTTTAAAATCATTATCTATCCGTTAAATTCGAAATCAAAACAAAAAAACGCACGATAACCTTAAACGTAAAATTCAAAATCAAACCTAAAAAAGCATGATAACCTCTAACGGACTGCTTCAAGTTTGGAAATTTGTTTCACATATCAACATTGAGAGGAATTTTGTCTCATCTGTAACCCATGGATTGTTCCAGAAAGATGAAGACCTATCTATCCATTGAAGGCCAGTTGGAGAAGTAATATATAATAAAATATTACTGTGTTTCAGCTTCCTCATCCTCTATGCTCTTTCTGGTAGGCCGGTGTGATTGGTTGTCTAAAATTGTGTGTGGTCTGAATCTAGATGAGTTTGAGTTTGGATGTCTGAGTGGTCGAGTCTTCGTCAGTCATGTGTATGTGTGATAGAGGATGAGATTGGACCGAATTATAGGCAACTGGATCATTCACTGGAGCAACCAAAGTTTCAAGGGAAGATCATTAAAGCTGCTGGTCATTACTCAGTCCACGGTACATTATTATTATTATTTCCTCTACCTTCTTAGGATCGAAAGATTGTTCTGTAAAATTTTTATTATTATTTCCTTTACCTCCTTCTCTTCTCAGAAGCCCTAGATTATTTTGTATAGACTTCTTTCTTATCTCAAATCTCATGTATAGCCTTCTCTTCTTGCTTATCTCAAATCTCATGATTGTAAATATTTCGGTTCTATTTTATTGATATGTGAATTCGAAGCCCTTCCCTTTGAAACCCTTTCAAATCTCAAATATCATCTACAACCTTCCCTTCGAAACACTTTCACAAAACAAATTCGACCCACAGGCATGTATGGATTTGGTTTCTCTTTTCTGGATCTAGTTAATCTTGATGCCATAGCTCTGGCCATGGCTCCAGGTATCCGCCATGTTGAATAAATTTATATTTAGTTAAAAAAAGGTTTAACCTGCCTTGTTAGTAATTTAACCCGTCGACATTTACTTAATACCTCTTTTTAGTAGTTAGCATGTATGGATTGTTAAATATAATGTAACCTCAACAGTCTGACTGTACACTCCCATCTATCCTGGCCAGCTGTACTTTCTTTTCTTGATTTGCTTGAGCCTATTTAGCTCAGCTATTTTCCTTTTGCATAGTACTTCTTCATTAACTCTTCTCATTGTACTTTCTCCTTACATTCTTAATATACTGAATACTATTTCTGTTCTAGTCTTTCTCTCTGCATTTCTTGCTTCACAATTTATCATGGTATTAGAGCTTCAGCAGTAAGCCTCTTCACATAGGCTGGAGAGCAACACGATCCTCATATTGCATAGCTTAAATGGACATCCAGAGCACAGGACAAAGTTTTTTCACAAGGCTTGGAGAGCTGTCCGCCACACGCTCAGAAGATCATAGTAGGAAGCTCACACGAGGAGGCAGAGCGCTCTATGCTCAAAAGATTGAGGAAGTAGAGACTGCAGAAGGAGAAAGAGTAAATATTCGTGAACAATTTATAGACTCGTCAAAGATTCATGAAAGATTTCTTCAGAAGGTAGAAACGTTTGAATAAATCAAGGAAATTCGTTCAAAGTTCATGAAAGATAGTTACTGAGGGCGGAAACATTCAAAGAATTCGTGAATTTTTTTCATTTCGTGAAAGATTCACGAATTTCTTTCCTCAGGAGAAACTCTTTGCAAGAACAACAAAGAACTCACGAAAACAACCAAGAACGAGCAATCGCAGTCGTAAGATCCATCTTGCGAACAGATCGGAGGCGAAAATCCAGTTCAAAAAGGACAAGGATAGAACAGAAAAGGCGAAAGAATTATAGCCTTTGGATTTTGCGCAGAGGAACGATAGCTGTCAGATCCATGAGAAAGTGCATTTCGAAATTTCAACATTTTGGAATTTGGGACTTGGAGCAGCAAGGGGTCATGGATTCCCTGCCTCGCAAAGTCCCGGTCCGCGAAATCCCGAAGGAATCTAGATCGTTGGATCTGGAGCGCGATGGCCTGAGAGCCGTTGGATCAAAACAAAGGAAGAAAGATCTGAACTCTCCGATCTAGCACCAAGGTCCGTAAGCCGACGGATCTAGGAAAGGTGCACAAGGCTTGAACCTCCTCTCAGCAGAAGGAAGTGGAGTCTTTTGACTTCACAACCTGTGAAATCTTGAAACAATTGTGATTCGTCCATCTCAGAGGACAGGTGGTAGCAGATCCTTACTCCATCAAATTTCGGCATTTCAGAGTTCACAATTTGAAGAACAACGTCACGAGAGGTCAAGTGTCGCAAAATACTGATTCGCGAAATCCTGAAAGGATCTGGACCGTCAGATCATAAGAGGATCTGGACCGTTGATTGTCCAAAGGAAAATTTCGGTACTTTGCATACCGGGAGTTCCGAAGACAAGGCTAGGCATTTCGGCATTTGAAGTCCCGAAAGCACGAAAGGAGAAGACCGGGTAAAGAAATTTTGGGATACCGGAATTCGACATTTCGGGAATCCTAAAGACCAAGAGAGCCAAGCATTTCAGAATTGGAAACTCTGAAATAGAGAAAGCAGGAAGAAGGTGGGGCATAGACATATCGACTTTTCGGGAATAGGGATTTCGGGAGTCCAGAGGACAGGAGGTCGGGCGCTTTGCATCGTAAAACCCCGAAATAGGACAACGGTCATATGGGAAGCGATCACATGGACTGGAGGTATAGCCTTGGGGCTAATTGTTGTTAAAGCCTTTTCGACAAGTTGACATTTCGGAGATCGGAAGGACGAAGGGTCAAGGACTCTTGACAATGGGAAACAGGAAGTCATGAATCACGAAACCCTAAAAAGTGTCTGGAAGAATAAGAGTAGGGATATTTTTGGCGTTTCTGCATATCGGGGATCCCACAGATAGAGGACCGAGCCACTTCGCATCCCGAAGTCCCGAAATGCGAAATCGTGAAAAGACGTTCGAGTAGGAAAGGCACCAAGATATTTCGAGATTTGGTATTTCGGCCATCCAGGAGACAAGAAGTCAAGCAACTCAACATTGAAAGTCCCGAAACATGAAATATTGAAAAGGCATTTGAATAAGCACCAGGATACTTCGGATTTCGACAAATTGAGGGACAAAGAACCGACAAAGGCATCGCTATTCTCCGAATCACGAAAATCTAGTAGCGCTTTAACATTTAGGCACATTTTCACATTGAATGGAGACTAAGGGCCAATCCAAGGCCGTTAATCTCTCTTCAGCATTTCGACGACCGAAAGTTGGAGAGAAAAGAGTTCAGAGGACTCGTATAACGGAGTCTCGAAGTCAGAATCGCGAAGTCAAAAATCATGAAATATGGAATCACAGTGTTCCAAAGTCACTGGAAGAATTTAGCAGACCCGGTTTAAATGCAAGAAACAGGTAAACACAAAATTTTTCCAACATTTTTTTTTTGTTTTGTTCAAATTCTTTAAATATGGTGACGTCTAGCAATTTAGGACCAACTCAGGGTCTGATTCTTCTTGGAAAGAACTATGAGATTTGGTCTCTTCGAATGAGATCGTTCTTGCAAGAATAAGAGTGTTGGGATCTAGTGGATCTTGGATATGTGGAACCAAATTTAGCAGACCTTGCTGCCATGACAAACCAACAGAGAATTTCTCAGGCAACTCAAAGGAACAAAGAAAATAAAGTTAAATTCTGGATTCAAAATTCTGTGGATGATTCGATTTTCTCAAAAATCACAGGTGCTAGTACTTTAAAATAGGCCCGGGACATCCTTAAATCATGTTACCAAGGAAATGACAGGGTCAAAATAGTCAAACTGCAGACCTTGAGGACGTAATTCGAGACTTTAAGAATGACAGAGTCTGAAACAGTGGATCCGTTCATGACTAGAGTCATGGGAATCGTGAACCAGATCAGATTGACTGGTGAAGCCATCACTGATCAACGCATTGTTGAGAAAGTCCTCAAAATTTTACCAAATAAATTTGAAATGGTTGTTACAACAATCCTTGAATCCAAGGATCTGTCACGTTTTTCAATAGATGAACTGACTGGTTCCCTGGTGACACATGAGACCAGACTGCATTTCATAGATGAGTCACTCGCCAATGCCTTAAAAACTCAACTCTCCTTCAGCAGAGGGAGAGGCAGAGGAAGAGGTAGAGGTCACTAAGGATGAGGGAGTACTACAAGTGACCAACACTTGAATGGACGTAACGGAAAACAAAGCCATCATCAAAATTTCCAAGGTCACAGACAACAACACCAGAATGAAAATTTCTAGCCTCAAAGAGGCAGAGGGAGAATATCAAATGACAAATCAAGCATACAATGCTATTACTGCAAAAACTATGGGAACTATGAATCTGAATGCTGGAAGAAGCAAGAAGATCATCTTTCAGGTAGAGCACATGTGTCAAATCATACGGGAGAAACCTCAAAAGGTATGTTTCTCTCATGTCACAAGTCTGAAGAACAACCTAAAGATCTCT
>SNQJ01S0061025.1:21533-33605 GCA_010110895.2 Picea sitchensis | reverse complement strand
CCCATCCCTACCCTCATGTGGGGGGAATAATAGAGAAAACATAATATGTTTGATCTATTATTCCTCCACTCCCACCCTAACATGTTTTCTCCATTATTCGCCCCACCCCCACTCTCACTCTCACCCTCACCCTCATATGGGGGAATAATAGAGAAAACATATTATGTTTTCTCTATTTCCCCCCACCCCCATCCTCATATGAGGGAATAATAGAAGAAACATAATATGTTTCTATATTTCCCTCCCCCACCCCCACCAATATTAATTGGCTAAGTTGGTTTATTCTCCATTATTAATTGGCTCCCTAGTATAGTAAGTATATTATTAATTTTAATTTATTTTGTAATATTTGTAGCCTTAACATATTAATTATTGGTACCAACTTGCAACACACCATTCTTGTCTCTCTTATTTGTCCTTGTCCATTTTGCGGGCTCATATTTTCTCTGTTCCTTAACTTAGAGTTTTCTCGACGTGTTCAAATTTATTATGAGTTCACATTGTAGATTTAGAATCTTTTGTACATCTTGGTTTACCTTTCAAGAAAAACCCTAATGGCTTAGAACCAAAAAACTTGTAACTCCTACTTAATTGTAGTGTTATTTTTTCTAGAAAACTTTCAGAGTTGTCATTTTGCAAAACCATTGTGGGTTCCAAGTTGGGACGCGTTAACAAGTGTATCATCCTTTGTATCCTCTTTCCAATACATGATTAATATGGGTCTTACCATCTTCAGGCCTAGCTATCGCAGATAGAACACCATCCAAACCATTCATTATACCTGTTATCAAATTCATTTTTGTCAAAACGGCCTTCTCAATAATGGCAGATTCCTAAATTATTCTTTATGTTGAAACCCAGGTTCCAAATGAAATATTTTACTCAGTATATACTTAGTACAAGTTCTTCATGGTTTTGATATTTTTTTCATGTGCCTTATCTCACAAAAGGATTCATATTCAATTCTTTATGTAACATGCCTGTGAAAGAAAAACTCCACAATAAAAATTGTTGTTCTTAAAATCTTTATGAACAACGTACACATATAGGTGTTGTAACAGTTACAAGACAATTACAGTTATTTAACTAATTACAACTCGATGGATTAGTTAACATTCCCCCCTTAATCTGAAGGGACATCTCACATGCCAAGTTGCATTATGAACTTTTCAAAATTTTCATGGCTCAATGCTTTAGTAACGATATCTACGATTTTCTTTGAAGTAGAACAATGTGTCGGATGAATGGTTTTAGCCTCAACATGATGTTGAATCAAGTGATATTTGGTGTTGATATGTTTGGTTCGATCATGGAATTTTGGATACTTGGCCAATTGAATTGTAGAAGTGTTGTCAACAAAGAGAGGCGTTGAAGTCACTAATTTCTCCTGCAAGTCTTCAAGTATTTTCTAAAGCCAAATTATTTCTTTTGTGGCTTGAGTTGGTGCAACATATTCGGCTTCAGTTGTGGAATCAACATGAACATATTTCTTTCGTGATCTCTAGGTGATAGTTGTTAATCCAATATTCATAAATAACCTGAAGTAGACACTCCATGCCCTTTATCTTTGTCAAAATATGAATATGAATAACCAATGAGTTGGAAGTATGAAACTTTAGAATATTTGATGCCATATGATTGAGTGCCTTTTAAATATTTGAGCACTCATTTTTTTGGGATCTAATGACCTTCACAGCAATGATACATAAACCTGGAAAGTATTCCTACATCAAAAGTTATGTCTGGACTAGCAGTAGTAAGAGAAATCAAGCTTTCAACAAGTTGTCTGTAATTTGTTGGATCTTCAAATGTGCTACCTTCATGTGAAATAAGCTTTAAATTTTTCTCCATTGGAGTAGAAACAAAATTACAATCCTGCATTCCAAATTTGCTCAATAGCTCTCCAATATACTTTTTCTGAGAAATAAAAATATTCTTCGTTTTTTTATCTACTTCAATTCCTAAATAATAATGTAGTAATCCCAAATATATCATATCAAAAACCTTTTGCAACTCCCTTTTAATAGAGGCTATATAATCATCATTATCTCCCGTGATAAACAAATCATCTACATAAACAACTAGATATACAATTGATCTTCCAACTTTCTTAACAAATAGACTTGTGTCATCTAGATTGAAATGCTTATAATTCAACTTGAAAAGATGTTTAGTTAACTTTTCATACCATGCTCGAGGTGCTTGTTTCAAACCATACAAATATTTCACCAATTTACATACCTTTTACTCTTTTCCTTTAACAGAAAGACCCTCTCGTTGTAACATACATACATCTTCTTTTAAATCTCCATTCAAGAAAGTAGTTTTTACACCCATGTGATGTAGTTTCAATCATTTTTGAGCTGCAAGAGAAAATAAATTTCTAATAGTTCCCCATTTTGCAGTAGTAGAAAATGTTTCTGTGTAATCAACACCTTCATTCTGAGCATACCCCTTTGCTACACGTCTTGCTTTGTCCTTATCAAGTGAACCATCATCCTTATATTTAGTTTTATAAACCCACTTATAGCCAATTGGCTTAATTCCAATAGGAGGATCCACCAAGCTCCAAGTGTCATTTTTAATAACAGAATCATACTCTTTTTTCATTGCATATTTCCATTCATTACAACTAGCAATTTATTCAAAGGTCGCAGGTTCATTAACAATAGGAGAAAGTTTTAATTCAAATTCATCATACCTTCTTGGAACCGTCTTGGATCGTGTTGTTATACGTACTGATTGTTGTGGTGATGGCTCATTTTGAAGAATGGGTTCTTCAAGAATAGGTTTTTTAAGACTATTTTCTGATTTTGCATTATTATCATCCAATTTTTCGTCTACAGAAAAATTATTGTCATCCATTTTTTATTCATCAAAAACATTATTATCAACCAATTTTCCTTCATCACAATCATTATTATCGACTAATTTTTCCTCATTCTCTGGTGTTGTTACAAAAGGAAAATTAATTGAAGGAAAATCCTCAGACAGATCTAGAATATGAATACCCCCTTCAGGATGTGGAAGATCATTATCCCATTCATAATAGAACTTATTGGATGATAATCGATCCAAATTATCGAGTTGTCTATCAATAGTAGAAGCATATTTATCAATTTTAAGAAAAACAACATCTCTTGAAAGAACATATTTCTTGTTTTCCTCATCATACAACTTAAAATCTCTGGAGGTATTAGAATACCCCAATAAAATACATTTATGACTTATGGCACCCAATTTGTTGTGTTGTTGTTTATGAATTAAGGCATAACATGTAGAGCCAAAAAATCTAAAATGTTGAACAAGAGGAAGGCGATTATACCACATTTCATAAGGAGACTTATTATTGATGGAAATAGAAGGACGTTGATTGTGAATATAGACAACACAAATTACTACTTCTCCTCAAAATATCAACTTGACATTTTGAAAAAACATCATTGACCTAACCATATTAAGAAAAGTTTTGTTCATGTGTTCTACCACACCATTTTGTTGCAGAGTATAAGGGACAATGGTCTGATGTTTAATACCATTATCCTGCAAGTACTTTTGAAATTCATTATATATGTATTCAACACCATTATATCATCGTAGAGTACCAATATTAAGTTGAGTTTCATTTGTAATCCATAAATGAAAATTATTAAAAGTTGCAAAATCCTTAGATTTCTCTTTCAACAAATAAAATCAACACATCATGGTGTAGTCATCCATAAAATTCAAAAGATATTTATTACCATTAGCAGATGGAACAAGCATGGCCCCACATAGATAAGAATGTATAAGTGCTAAATTCCTAGAAGCTCTGGAAGTGGAGCCATAAAAAGGTTGTTGACAATGCTTTCCTAAAATACAAGCATTACATGGAGAAAGTTTTCTTGGAATAGTAGGAAGCCCATGAATACCTTTTTGTTTCATAATCTTGATACTATCATAATTAATATGACCAAAATGAGCATGCCACAACAAGCTGGAAGACAGAGTATCACTATGCTGAGCCAAAATAGTAGAATTGGATGGAAAAGATGATGTCCCTTTGAGTTTTAAAAGTTTGTCTTCGTCAACACCAGTCGTAACAATCACATGATCATATTCTCTTCTTATTTCAATTATGCCATCAAACATATGTATATAATTCCCTTGTTTCCTAATATGTATGAGAGACATCTCATTTATTTTTAATTGAGGAGTATAAAGAGCATCATATAGAATATAATCAACAAGTCCCAGTAATCTAAGTCGAATAGATCTAATTCCCGAAGGATTTAACTGTGAATTATTAGAAAAATAAACTATTTCGTCAACGTGATTACTGAATGTCTCAAAAAAATGTCTTATGAAGGTCATATGAAAATTGGCTCCACTATCTAAAATCCAAGTGTCTTCCCAAGAATAAAAAGAGGTGTTAAAAACTTCATTGATACTAAGATTACAATGCGCAACAATACAATGGGAAAATTAAGGTTCTTTTCCTTTGTCTGGAGGTTGTTGATCTTTCTTCTCACAAATGTTTTCCCAAGGAGTGCGACAATGAGAGGCATTATGACCCAGTTTACCACACCTATATCAATTAACAAGTTGGTTATCATTCTGGAAATGTTTTTGTTGTCAGTCATCTTGTTGTTTGTCACCTTGACAAAGATGTCCCCCCCTACCTCTAAATGATATTTTTCCATGACCTCTGCTACTATGGTTATGTCTAGTATACTCTCATATAGGCTTATGCTCTTTTTGTGCAAGACACAAAGTATCAAAAATGGAATTGGAAATAGATTTAATATTTCCAAAGGCTTTCTCTCTTTCAACAATTTTGTCTACAAGTACATCAAAAGTCATGGATTTCATCTGTCCACTAGCTTGAAGAGACTGTAAGTAGTGTGAATAAGTAGGATATAGGGATTTAATAAATGCGGTGAGTTGTAGATCAAATTTGACACCAATAGATTCAATATCATGAAAAGGGGATTTAATTTTTGAATCTAACTTCATGGGATCATTATATTTCAATTCAAGATTAAATAACTTCATCAATAATTGTATAATTTTCAGCTCTCAATGAGAGTCACAAAGATATTTTAATTTATTTAATGTTGTAAACGTTGTGGTGCTTGAAAGAATATGTCGACTTACCTCTTCAGTTACAGTAGAAGAAATTAAAGCATATGCCTTTTTATCTTTACTCTTCCAAATTGCAAGTTTTGGTCATCTATAGGTTTCTCTGGTTCATTGTCATCATTTCCTTCACAAACATCCTCACATAAATCATTAAAAATAAGATTCTTATTTATTTTATGAAACCATTCTTGGTAGTTCTGTTTTCCGGAAAGCACTACTCCTATAATAATATTAAAGAATGCATTGTAAAACACTATGTAAGAACAATGTAAATCCATTTTTTTTTTTATAATAATCAAAATATGTAGGAGGTAGTGTGCAATATGTGTGTAAATTAAATTCCACTTGCAATTAATTAAATAAAGATCACAAATATGAACTCCCCATGTTTATTTTTTCATATCTCGTCAAGATCTAAGACAAACACATTCAACCTTGGTTGTCGGAGAGTCTCTTTATTATGCCACCCAAATCTGCTTGTGAATTTCATAGAAATGAGGTCTTATCAGGACACCTGCATATTTCAAGCCTCCGATAAATACTTTAATCCATGCTTTTCCAGTGATCAATATAGAGAGGGATCTCTGCGCCTCCAAAAAATTGACATAATCTCTCTGACTTCTCTATGAACCAGTGAATGATGGACAACAAATTGATAGGATCTGATACCATTCTAACAAGCCGGTGAAAGAAAAACTCCACAATAAAAATTGTTATTATTAAAATCATTATGAACAACGTACATATATAGGTTTTGTAACATTTATGAGAAAATTATAGTTATTTAACTAATTACAACTAGTTATTAAACTAATTACAACCCGATGGATTAGTTAACACTTTAGTTAAGTAAGCAAAATCCCGTATTTCAAGTTTCATAATTATGATGATATTATATTGTTTTTAAACCTTGAAAAGAGAATCAAAATTCCAGAGTCATTGTAAGAACACATTACTGTATATAAATATTTATAAATTATTTTATGGGTCAATAGATATCATTGAATTAAAATGTATTTTAATCCACAACTTTTTCTTTATAGATCGTAAGGATCATTCATTATAAAATTATGGAATTCCTGGTTTAAAATCGAACCCCTTCAACAATTATAACTTACATAACTTACATAACTTACTGTTTAATTTGTTAGACTTACTAGCTCGATGAAATTTTCTCATCAATTTGATTATTAATTAATTTATTAATTCAAATCTACATTGATCTCTTGAAAGAATTTTGTGACGTATTCACTTGGTCGTATGAAGAGATTCCAGGGATCGACCCTCTCATTGTAAAACATGATATCAATACTTATCTGGATGCTAAACCTATTCGAAAATGTCTTAGAGATGTTAATCCTCGGAAGGCCCCTGCTATTAAGGTAGAGGTAGAGAAGCTACTTAATGTTAGTTTCATATATCTGATTCCTTTGACCGAATGGGTGTCCAACACCATTCTCATGAATAAGAAACAAGGAACCATCCACATATGTATGGATTTTTGAGACATGAACAAGGTTTTTCCTAAAGACAACTTCTCGACTCCTTTCATTGACCAAATTCTCATTGAGTGCATGGGAAGCAAAGTTTTTTGTTTTATGGACACATTTTTAGGGTATAATCAAATTCAAATCAAACCTAAGGATCAACACAAGATGACATTTATTTTTCCTTAGGGTACTTTTGCATACCATAAAATGCCTTTCAGCCTTAAAAACGTTGGATCAACCTTCCAATGCGCCATGACCTTTACTTTTCACGATCTCAAACATATAACTTGATGATATCACTAATCACTCTTACAAGAGAGTAGATCATTCCACTCACCTTCGACTAGTATTTGAGAGATGTCGTTATTATCGCATCCATTTGAACCCTCACAAGTGCATCTTCTACATTAGGTCTATCCGCCTTTTAGGATTCTTAGTCTTTCAGCATGGGATCATGGTGGATCTTATAGGTTGAGGAAATACATTGATTTCCTCCCCCACACAACATTCAACAACTTCAAGGTTTACAGGGGAAAGTTAACCTCTTTCATTGGTTCGTAGTGAACTATGTCAATTTAACTAATGGTTTCATGCATATTTTGAATAAGGATACTTTGTTTATATGGGATGAGTGAGGCGAGGAATCCTTCAATTCTCTTAAGAAAGCCTTGGTATCGGTGCCTCTGTTGAAGCCTCTAGACTACAATAGAGATTATTTTCTTTATATCTCCACATCGAGAGGGATGATTTGTATGGTTCTAGTTTAGGAGGACGATGAGCTCCATGAGCACATTATCTAATATCTTAGTTGCAACTTATTCGGTCCTAAACTTAAGTACTCTCATGTCGAGGAGATATCCTTGGCCTCCGTACATGCAGTTCAAAGATTATGACATTATATATTACTTTGTAAAAATACAGTTGTTAAATATATCAATCCATTTCAATACGTCCTTACTAGGCATATCATAGGGGGAAAATACAATAAGTGGATTGTTATTTTGCAAGAATTTGATCTTGATTTTTCTACGACGAAGTCTAAGGAATCGCCAGTTTTTTTCAAGTTGATATCAAACTTCCCTCGACTAGATGAGGATGCTACTCATAATGATTCATTCGCAGATGAAAATATATTCCTCATCTCATTTTTGGACCCCTGGTATGGAGACATTTTAATCTATCTTCAAACCTTAAAGTTATCTCAACATCTATCGAAACACGATCGACGACGTATACGACATCAAGCTAAAAACTACATTATTATCGGTGATACTTTGTATCATTGAGGCATAGATAATATTTTTCATCATTTATTGAATCAGAAGGAAGTTGATTCGGTTCTCAATGACTGTCATAGCAGGGCTTGTGGTGGTAATCTATCTCGGCTTGCGACTGCCCAAAAAATATTGTGAGTTGGTTATTTTTGGCCATCAGTTTTTAAAAATTGTGTTGTAGTGGTCAAGAAGTGTCACTCTTACTCGACATTCACTCAGAAAATGTGCTCTCATCAAGCCCCTCTTCACCCAGTCATCACTTTCAGTCCCTTCACCAAGTCGGGGGTAGATTTTATGGATTTTAACTCAACATCGGTTGGGGGGCATCCACATATTATTGTGGTCATGGATTACTTCACTAAGTGGGAAGAGGGCATGCCTACCATTAAATCCGATGTTAAGACAACAACATTTTTCATATTCAACCAAATTATAACCCGGTTCAGAATCCCAAAGGAGATTAAAACTGATCATGGAAGTCACTTTTAGAATGAAATGATGAAGGACTTAGCATCAAAATTTGGGTTTAAGCACAGTCATTATTCCCCTTATTATCCCCAAGAAAATGGACAAGTAGAGGCTGTGTACAAATCTCTCAAGACCATTTTGCAAAAAAATGCCAGCCAGAGTAAATTTCACTAGAATATTATGCTTTACCCTTTACTTTGGGCATATCAAACCTTGGTTAAGACTTCCATCCGTTTTTCTCCTTTTCAATTAGTACATGATGTTGAGTTGATTCTTCCGATTAAATGAGAAATCCATTCCCTCAAGTTGGCAATTGAGCTCCTACCCGACACATCCGATGTTGAAGAACGTCTCGTTCACCTAGAGCATCTAGATGAGCAACGTTGAGATGCCTCTATGAATATCAAAGAGAATAAACGACATGTTAAGGTTCAGTATGATAAGATTTTATGTCCTCAATAGTACGTTGAGGGTGACTTGGTGCTCCTATATGACTAAGCCAAAGAACCATTGGGGGCAGGAAATTTCAGTCCCATGTGGCACGATCCTTATTTCGTGCGACGTATTTTAGAAAAACGAGCCTATGAATTAGAAGATTATGAAGGGAATATGCTAGATGAGCCCATAAATGGGCTCTACCTTAAAAGATATTACGCTTGAGCCCTCAAGCTTGGGCGTGACTCTTTGTATACTAGTGTACCTTATTGTATATACATATTTTCCTTTGTGTCATCAGATTTCTTATTGAGTTTTCCCTTGGTTCATATATGTCAATGGAGTCTTCAGTTTACTTAGGATTCAGAGATGATGCTAGTCATCATACATGGAATATGGCTTCTACTGCTTGGGTCATTTACTCACCCAAGGGTCAACTCGTGTCTTTAAGTGGCATTTGTATGGAGCCATCAACGAATAATGTGGCTGGGTATAGCGTCATTATAGATATTTTATGTGATGTCATTTCACATGGTGTTCGGTATTTATAGGTTATTTGTATGACAATTAAATGGAATTTACAATTTGTGAGACCCTACTTGATCTAAAAATGAAGAAGACTTGTATTCTTGAAATTATTTTCAAGATTTATTTTATGTGTTAAAATCCAAATGGATCAACTTTGCGACACAACTTTTATATAAATTACTCATTCAAGATGCATATAAACAACATCAATAAATAGTGAATAGAAAACACATAACACAACAAATGATAAAGGAGTTCACCCCTCTCTTGGGCTACATTTCCTGGTCCAACTTCCAATGGGTCTCTAGTATTATTTACTCAAAGTGCTCAAAAATGTTCTTTAAAATGCTCAAAATGACAAATAGATGGCTTTAATGGCTTCAGAACATCCAAAAACCCCTATCTGGGCTTTTTTGGCACCTCGTTTGGCCAAAAATTGAAGAAGATAGGCTTCCTGGAAGTTCCCCTTCAATCTTGTTGTCTCTGGATCGCCAAAATGCACCTTTGTTGGCTCAACCTAGACCCCACACGTTTTTATGTGTTAAAACCCAGCACTGGGCGCAACCGCACAACCGATACAAACTGTCGAACAGTTACACGCTGGACCTCAACTGTCTAAGGCCCGTGGGCATGTGAAGCGCCATACGACCGCGTGAATATATATAAAGGGCCAAAGTTCAAAACAGTTAGAAAAAGGTGCACCCATGGTCATATCGCATACCCATACGACCGATGACTCACATGAAAAGGCTATACGATAACGATCGTAGGACGCACATATAGTATCGTGGTTATATATACACACGGGACTGGGGGTCGGGGTTAAGCCCCGGCCCAGTCCGCGCCCCAACATTCAACATATTTCAATTTAAATATAATGTTCTCCATATATATAACAAGGCACATATGGTGGCGCGCCGGTTGGGTGGCCCTTCCCAAGTCTCTTCCCCTACCCAGAGGTCGCGGGGTCAACTCCGACCAACAACATAATTTTAAACCAATGCCAGGATGACACGTGACATCCATTGATTGGGCCACGTGTCACTATCCCATTCATTGCAAACAAGCCACGTCATATGCCAACTGTCCACACAACTGCCTACCATGTGTCGTACAACCTGTCGTGTTAGCATCCGTATGGACTATATGGACTGTATAGTTAGCATCCTTTTTTTTGGCCTATTTTTCATTTTGAACATAACGCAATATCTCTCGCTCCCGACATCCGTTTGAACCCAAAAAAGTTGCGTTGGGTTTGTGACGACGAGACCTATGCTCGCGTTTGATTTGAAGCGATTCCAGGTACTTTGAATTTTGAGTAAAATTTGATCCCCTGGATCACACCTACCCATTTGAAAGCTTTTGGACCTCCAAAAGACTATTTTCAGTCTATTTGAAGATGAGGGTATAACTCCCTCACCTTTCCAACCTCAATACACTTGGCTTTGCTTGGATTTGTACCTTTAATACCAACTCGAAGATACTCCACATTTCCTTGTTTTGAAGTTCTCATTCTCCTATCAAGGATTGTGTCTTCATGCAGTTCTGTAAGACATTTTGGGGAAAAATCATCTATAGAAGGAATATGAACATGCTCTCCTTGGTCATCAATCAAAGGAGGCTCATACAATTTCAAATTCTCAACATTAACAACTACATACATTTGCATATAAGGAGGCAAATCTAAACGGAAGGCATTGTTACCAATCTTGTCAATAATCTTAAAAGGACCATATCAAATTGGTTTCAATTTTTTACCTTCTCCTTTAAGCCTCTTCTTACTAATGTAAAGCCAAACTTCATGTCCAACTTGGAAACTGTGATCAACACGATGCTTGTCATGTCTCGTTTTGTACTTCGCTTGACTCTTTTCCAACTGTTCTTGCACCATTTGATGTATTGACTGAATTTGTTCAATGAACATTTTAGCCCTATCAATGTCATATTGACCATCAATAGCAATATCCTTCCCAAAGATAAAATCTAAAGGATATTTGGGCAAATAGCCAAAACATGCTTCAAATGGCGACTTTTGAGTTGAAGAGTGCTTAGCTCGATTGTAAGCATGCTGAATGTAGTGTAAATGCTCATCCCAAAGTTTAGGATGCTTGTTGCAATAACCACGAAGAAGATGCACCACCGTTCTATTTACCACTTCTGTATGACCATCGGTTTGTGGATGAAAATATGTGCTTTTTTTCAGTTTGGTGTCCATGAGTGCCCATAAAATCGACCAAAAACTTCCAACAAATCGAGAATCCCGATCAAAAATAATGGATTTAGGCAATCCAAAATGCACCCAAACATTTTGAAAGAACATTTGTGTTGTTTTCTAAGCTGTAACCTGCTTCTTACAAGGCATTGAAATACACATTTTGCTAAATCGATCAACCACAACATAAAGATAATCATGACTTCGTCTAGACATAGGTAGACCTCCTACAAAGTCCATAGAAATACTTTCCCAATGACGAGAAGGAACCGAAAGTGGAGTATACAAACCCAACTTTTGATTAATAGGTTTTCTTGTGGCACATAATGAACATCCTCAAACATATCTCGAAACACTTTCATTCATTTTAGGCCAATAGCAGTACCTTTGTAAATTAGCCACTATCTTGCCTACACCAAAGTGACCAACAATAAGAGAAGAATGAGCTTCTCTTATTATGTTGATTCTTTCACCCTGTGGAATACATAGCTTGCCAATATGATACAAAATATTATCATGCACATGGTAATCCAATTCCTCAACA
>SNQJ01S0061024.1:78993-95191 GCA_010110895.2 Picea sitchensis | reverse complement strand
CATGCCCTTTATCCATTTAAACTACAGTTTGAGAACTACTTTGCCTCTCACTGGGACCTTACATGATTGTTGTCTGGATTTTTTTGCATAGTCTCTTCTGCTGTTATTCTAACCCTGCAGTAGATCTAGAACTATTAGTCGGTCCGTTCCTGCTACAGGTTTGGAGGTGCAGGTGGTTGCAGAAGCATTTGTTGAAGAAAAAGAATGCAGGCATGGTGGGTGGCGGGAAGTAGGAGAATAAGGACAATGGACGAAGCAGGGAAGGCTCAGCCACTGCATTTGTAGAGGTAAAACTGGCCTTATCAATAATGTAAACTGTGAAAGCTTATTGAATAAGTTTATCAATAGAAAGTTTAATGGTTTTTCCAATTTTATAGTTGAAAAATATTTTCAACCTTACATAATATATTTAAGAAAACATATTTATGTTACAAAAATATATTTACTAAAAGTTTGTCTCCACTTTAAAATAAAGTTAACAAATTAATAATAAATATAATACAATAAATTAATGAGCACTTTCACTAACAAAGGATATCCTTGCATTAAATAAGTCCAGAATGGAGAAGTCTAGTTCAATACACAACACAACAAACAAAGGAGATCCTTGCATTAAATAAGTCCATAATGGAGAATCAAAGAGATATGTGTATTAAATAAAAAAAGTATAGAATGGACAGATTGCAATATTTAATATTTTTTAAAGATCCTAGTAGGATAGAATTAATTAACACAATGGGAATGGGAATGTCTAAGTAATTAGATGGAGGTTTTATTAAGAATATTTCATATTAATGTTGTTAATTGAAATTATAAAAGTTTTGAGGGACGTTCATAGTAATGTTGTTAATTGAGATTATACAAATATTGTAATTAAAATGAATGTATTTGAAGTTTAGTGTTTGGCTCATGCCTCTAGTTGGCTCACTATTTGGACGATGTTTGACTCCAGCCCCCAAAGTGTCTCAAGACACAAACAACTTTTGACATTACAACATTTTACCTCAACCCTTTCTACCCAGATAAATAGTGTGCCCACTACCATCCATAAACAAAGACCTTACATAAAGCCCCTAAAACACCATCTATCTTCCATGGATACATGTCTTTAAATACATATTTTAAGTTTATATGTTTCCTCTATTTTTTTTATATACTTTATATTTATAAAATTTACATTGTTCTTCCATATATATAAATATTTATATATTTGTATTTGAAATATATAAAATTTAATAGTGCAAACATAAAAAAAAATTAAAGATAAAATCTTATTTATTATAAGAATAATAGTTTTTCATATAACAAGATATTTATATATTAATTATTATATATATATGTTTATATATTTACAATTATATCGAATCAATATAATATAAGATAATAGTATTATAAAATTTAATATATATTAAGTTTATAAAATTTATATATAATAAATTTATAAAATCCATTAAACTATTCTCCCTTACCAATACAGTTTTGTTATGAGTTCTATCAGTGTTCACATTCACTATATTAGCAAAATTTTATATTGATTAGAATCTTCATGCCAAAAATAGTGTTTATAATAATATTTTTTAGAGGCATGCCTATTTTTATGCTAACACTAAAAACAAAAAGGATGCTCCTGCATCAAGAACCTCCAGTTCAAAGGGCCAAACCACAACTCTGCTCCACATGCTACAGGTTTTGATCTTCTATCGAGTGCACATGTTTTATTTTTGGAATTTGTCCAAATGGTCTGGAACAAAGCTCCACAACTTGACTCCCTTGCATTTATGCTCTTGTAATCGGTGTGGCATGCAATTTGGTATATGCAAACAAGTTTTGAGAAGACTGCCTCAACCGATATCTGATTTGCAGGAGGGTGGACGTTCAAATCCTGTAATTGTTTCCAGCAATTCAATTAAATTTGACTTGCATACGGCTGCATGTCAGACTCATCTTGTCGCCTCCAATAGATGAAGGGTGGATTGCAGATAGTGGAATGTGACTATATGGTATGGTTCATGTCCGGAAATTTGACTTGCATGCAGGGCATGTCAGACTCATCTCGTGGCCTCCAATAGATGAAGGGTGGATTGCAGATAGCGGAATATGACTGTATAGTATGGTTCATGTTCGAAGACAACAAAGTAACTAAAAGATAAGTGACAGGTGGATATCTTAGGGTGGTTTTCAGGCATAATTATATTAATTTTTATAAAATTATTTTAGTTTTTATAAAAAAATTATTTATTTTAATTTATTCTTATTTCTTTATATATAGTGTTAAAATTTAAAGTTTATTTTTAAATATTAATACTTTACAAAAAAAAAAAAAAATTTAACTAAAGTTTAAAATAAATAAATATTTTGTCATTAATGAATTATATAGCTACATAATGTATAATTTATGGTTAATATATACATAAATTTAATGTTAATATATATTTAATAAAGGGGTTTACATATGTATAAAGGGCTTTACATTTGTAAAAAGGGAGTTACCATAAAACGCTTTATATATGGTTGAAAAAAAAGGGGGGGTTTATATATATTATAAGGACTAAATTTATAGGAATCATAAATACATTTTAATGGAAGAGGAACAAATTAATTAATGTTGATTAATTAACTAAAGATAATTGATTTATGTAAATCAGTTTTAATGATTAATAAATTGATAATTTATGAGATTAGGTGTATTATAATTAAAATATGATAAATGTGATTAATATGAGTGGTGCATGTTAATATATGAAAGGATTAGATGTTTGATTAAACATGTAAGTAAGAGTAATTGATGAGTACAATGTAGCGTTAGCATAGCTAGCAAGGTAAGAGAGTCAATAGCTTACCCAGACAAAGTTACTAAACTTAGAAGTTTTTGACTCTGACCTTAACCACTTACCTTATGGGAGTAATGTCTATTTATAGACAAATTATAAAGAAACTTACACTAACCATGTTTTCATGTATAAGTTTAGGTAAAACTTATAATGCCTAAACCTTTCTAATAATGTTGGTCAAATGCGGTGTGTGCAGTCGAGTCAAGATGGTTGGGATTTCCTGGCGAGGGAAAATGGGCAGAGACTGTCCATAGGATATAACGTCGATACTACATACCATCACGGAGATAACTCTCATTTTCACGCTCCTTAGAGGTTGTGTGAGACATTAAAGGAGGGTAAATTCACGTGAATGTGAAGTGGAACCCCTGTATGGAGTGGGTAAGCGTGTGAGGGACTCTACAAGGGAGGCCTCCAGGAGGTATCAGCAGAGAACTGCATAAGATCAAACTCCCAGAGTTTTCTTGGGGTTGTGCAAGTGAATGTGCAAAGGCATGGTTGGAAGGAATAACACAATGTTTCACCTTAAGAGAACTATGCTTCCACATCAAAGGTGAAGATAGAGATATTTCATTTGAGGAATAATGCCTTGAACTAGTGAGGTAATCTAGAGAGGCAGTTGCAAATTACCCCAGACACCATCTCATGAGATATTTTTGAGGAAACGTTCTAGAGGAAATATTTCCTGCATACTACGAGGAATATGAGGTGAATCATTTGATGCTCTAGTTCATGGAAACAGGACCGTGGGATAGTACGATATCAAGTTCATGGAGTTAGTAAAATATGTCTCGTACATGGATATCGATCAATGACAAGTAGAACATTTTGTGTATGGGTTAAACCCTAAAATAATGGCCATGGTGTGGATGTGGAAAACATATTTGGCAAAGTTGAAGAAAATGTTAGATTCTGTGAGGGGAGCATATGAGCTTAAACGGATGTATGAGATCAACCATTCCACACCATCCCTGGGTCTAGGTGGGGGAAGGCCCATGGGAACTTTTTCTCTAAGAGTGATAGAGTCACACCTAGAGCAATTACAACAAGTATTTCAATGGAAACAAGTGAAACATCCCACTCACATGCATGAAATGTGACACAAGTAAGTCCACGACCTTCTTGAGGAACAGTTAGTAGGGGCAAGGGCTCCAGGAGAAGGAACTCATTTCAAAAGGCGTCCTGGCGGGACATGATAGGGTTCCATCAGATGTTACTTGTTGGGGGTGTGGGAGGGACCCAGCCCTATTACCAGTATTGACGTCCATAGTCATAAAAGCAAGACATTGCATAGAAGAGAAGCCTAGATGGAAAGAATACAGTAGTAGCCACAGTTTATGCAGCGATTAATAACCCACTGAGAGCATGATCCATTGTGGTGGAGTGGAGTAGTCACGCTAAATCTCATGTGTCCAATGTTACATTTTATTTTTCATTAAGTTACTTCTGAGATAGTTTCATTTCAACTTGTACATTAGAAAAGTGTGGGTTGGAAGCCTACAAACACGATAGCTAAACAAATCCGAGATGGCTTGAGGGGAAAAAAAAGCAGTAGGACATACTGTTGATAATGGTCTAGTAGACACAGGGTGTCTGCAGGGAGTTGAAGTCTCGATCAACTTGCTCTCTAGGGGCATGACACAATCATTAGATAAGGCTGGTTGAAGCCATGATTTGGTAGGGCGATTGTTTTGTAGAAAGGGGTGTTTTTAGTTGTGATATGAAGGAAGATTGCGTTGGGGAATCCCACATTATGGAGGGAAGGTCGTACCAACAAGCATCACCGGCCGAAGGTTAAGCGTTGCATGAAGCAGGTTGTGGTGTTACTATATGTAGTGAAAAGAAATCAATGAAGGAAAAGGACCCTCCATATGAATTAGTATCAGTGTTATTGAACTTTGAGGATGTTTTTTGAAAGAGTTGTCAAGGTTACACCTCGAGAGGGAGCTTGATTTTACCATTGAGCTAAAACCTGGTGACATTTTAAGACTTTTATATGATAGCCATTCCAAAAATTTGTGAATTGCAGATGTAGTTGAAGGAGTTACTAGATTTTGGGCTAGTAAGGCCCAATGTCTCAACTTGGGGTGTGCTAGTAATTTTTGTAAATAAGAATGATTGATTCACATTGTGTATAGATTGGGGACTTAGGCGACCTTTCTGTTCGAAAATAGGTACGATACCACAGATAGGTGATCTCTTTTGATCAATTGAAAGGAGCAACAATTTTCTAAAAATTGATCTACGATGGTATGCAGTTATGATTAAGGAAGGTGATATTCTTAAAACAACACATCAAACTCGGTTTGGGCATTACAGGTTCGTGGTAGTACCTTTTGGTTTGACCAATGCACTGGAAATATTCATGAGCCTCATGAATGGTGTATTCCAAAAAAACTTAGGCCCTTTGTACAGGTCTCTTTGGATGATATCCTCATCTATTCCAAGAACTAAAGAGAACACGAGGAACGCTGCGGTGGTGTTGTCTATGCTTAGAGAGAATAGAATTGTATAGCCAAGTTGTGAAGTGTTCTTTCTTCGAGAAGAGATTCATTATTTCTGATCATGCTCATTTCTGGTGATGGAATCTTTGTGGACCCAGAAAGGTGAAGGCCATTATGGAATGGCGAGCACCAAAAAATGCTCATATGGATGAGAAGCTTATGGGAGGTTATTTGGTTATTATCGGATGTTTGTGGAAGGATTCTCAAAGATGGAAGCCCATGCCCTGCCCTCTGCAACGCAAGGAGATTCGGTATGAATGGATGAGAGGGAATGTGATGTTCATGGGAGATTAAGAGGTTACTAACCGGTGCACCAATTCTACGAGTGAATTTTCAGATATGGAAAAATACTTCATAGTCTACATGGATGCCTCAAAAAAAGGGTTGGGGGCCATGCTAATCCAGGATGGGGAGTGATAGTTTATGTGTCAAGGAATTTGAAGCAACATGAAGAGATTTGCACTACTCATGATTTAGAGTTGATTGGTTGTAATTTTAGCTCTGAAGCTTTGGAGGCAATATCTAGTGGAAGATTTGAGCTAAAAACGAACCATGAAAGCTTAAAGCATCTATTCACTCAAAGGGATCTCAATTACCGGTGATGATGAATTGTTTATGATTGAGTATGATTTTGGAATTTTGTGCATCAAGGGAAAGGAGGTATGTGGTGGTGGATTCCACAGAGAGGAGGCCACGTGTCTTCTCTTTGGTGCCCTTAAAGGTTAATTCGAGAGAGCGAGTGTTGGGAAACTTCTTGGAGATAATTGGTATTCAATAGTTACTTCATCCCTCCAGGGAGAGAGTCAGTTAGAGTCAAATTTTGAAGGATATATCCTGGAAGCAGATGGACTATTGAGATATTGGGAAGGA
This sequence comes from Picea sitchensis, assembly GCA_010110895.2. Taxonomy (NCBI): domain Eukaryota; kingdom Viridiplantae; phylum Streptophyta; class Pinopsida; order Pinales; family Pinaceae; genus Picea; species Picea sitchensis. The sequence goes on along the minus strand of SNQJ01S0061024.1, from coordinate 88,986 downwards.
TGTACATCCCCGAAAATAGGGATATTCAAAGCATCATATTCAAGGAATCCCATAGAAAAATTTATTGTGCACATAAGGGTATGAAGAAAATGTACACAAACATGAATAATATTTTCTTCTGGTTGACATGGGTGATATGGTCAAAATTTCATGTGAGATGCCTTGAGTGTCAGGTGGTGAGAAAGTTGATCATCACCACAGTCTCTAAGCACATGATATTTCCCTATGTCCGGTGGGAAGTCCATTCTATGGATTTTGTTGGTGGAATTACCCTCCAGAAACCTGATTCTATTCTTGGTTTATAAGTTATTTGAGTGCTCATTTATTAGGAGTTAGAATTGTATGATGTCACTGATGTGCCATGCATGTTTATAAGTGAATTCATCCCTCTGCATAAGTTTACCAAGAAGATCATTTGATTAGGAGTTGGAATTCACATCTAGGTTTGGACAAGTTTGCAATCAACACTGGGGACTCAGTTAAACTTAAGCACAACATATCATCCCAAAACATATGGGAAAACAAAGAGTGTCATCGGGTTATGGAAGATATGCTTAGGATGTATGTTATGGATAATCCAAACCCATTGGGAAGTACCACCTTTTGTTGCAGAGTTAGCTACAATAACAATTTTCATAGCTCCATTTGAATGCCACCCTATGAAGCTCTGGAAGGCCATGCAGGACACTGTTGGGTTGGGAAAGGTTAGAAGTAGGTGATTGGGCCAAAATTGATTCTTCCAGAGATGGAGGAACATGTGATTAAAATTAGGCAATGACTAAAGGCTTTTATGATGAGGCATAAATGTATTACAATTGTAGTAATATCACGGAGACAAATAATTAGTTATAAATGGAAGATAAACAATGATATAACAGTCCAATACTACAATATTACCATATGTACATGAATAACACCCACGGAAAGGGCACTTTTGTTCTACAGAATATCTCAGAACAAACTAATCTGCATTGCTTGTAATGCCTGTAATCGTGTCTCAAAGTGTCTCAATTAAGTGTGTCATCATCAGTGGATCAAATTAATTTAGTGTGAGTACCCACCTCACATTTGGTTTCCTATTTTTAGGAAGGTGGAGGATCTCATGTGGATGGTTGTCTTCCTCTTAAAATCCTTGAAATATTTCCTCCTAAAATCCTTAAAGATATATTTTCTCCCTAAATATCTTAGAATCCCATTTTAATGGATCTAATGAGTGATCCTCCTCCCTCCATGGTGGTTAAGCCTCTAAATCCTATATAATTAGGGATTTACATGGAGATGGAAGAAACTCAAATTTGAAGTTATCAAACCTATATAATTCTTGGGAGAAAGCTTCAGGATATCAAACATGTGATTTTGGGAGCTTTGTGCAAACGCTGGACGAGGAGGACTTGGAGGTTGTGCTGACTTCATTTTATGGTTTGTAGTATCTCTTTTGAGTTCTCATAAATATGTATTTCCTTCTAATCTGTATCTTTACATATGTTTGTATTATAAATGGATTTGATTAGACTAATCTTATAGAGTAGAGTAGAATTTCTTTGTCTTCTTTCTTTCCATTGCATTGCAAGTGTCGAACAATGCTAAGGAGCTCAGGGATCAAGCTCAAAATTGGAGCAACGAGGACAAACACTAGAATAAGGTGCATCACACATTTCTTCCCTTCTCCCTCTCTTCCGATTAGGTAATTAGATCCAAAGGGATATTAGTGTCCAACGTTAGCATTTTATGTCTTAGTGTAGGGGTAGAATCGAAAGGAGATTCACCTGTGAGGATTTTTTCCTACAAACTCTATTACAATAATATCCAAGAGTAACTTCTCATACCATCTACTCCCTATTTATATTAAATATGTCTATCAAAGAAGCATATAGAGGAAGATACTTCTAGAATTGGAAGCTTCTATTGGGTCTTCTACATTTGACTTATTCTTTCCTTATTACTGGGCAGTAATGTGACCCATTACATGGAAATATATTATTCTACCTATGTGAGGGGTTAGGTCCCTAGCATGTCTTCCTAAAATGACCTTGTCCTCAAGGCTTGAGATGAGAAATTTTTTACTTGGTAGCTAGTTCCCAGTGGCATCTGTTGGAGTTGTATCTCCACTTTGGACTAACACTTCTACCATGATGAATTAAACGTGAGTGATACTCTGTTGGTCAAGAGGCTATAGCCAAATGGAGCCTTCTTCGTCCGATTCAGGAAGGTTGGTTTGAGTTTGGCACTTAGTTCAATCACCTACTAGGAAACATGAAAAGAAAAACATGATGGAGCTTAGAATGGTTGGGAAAATATAACTAATAGACCACCTATCAGGACTCTTAAGAGCGGTATAGGACCATATGAGAATTTGAGCCTTGAGTTCCCCGATGAATTACGACCTGAGGGAATTTTTTTCTTATAAGGTTGTAGTCGAAGAAACACATGATCTCCTTTATCATATTGATGTTGAGAGGCGACCTTGATCTACTATTACTTCCTACAATTCCTAGGCCATGAAGTGCTTTGAGATGCAGGAGGAGAATAGCACACATCGAGATTGTAACATTTGGTCCAGCTTGGACCTTGAGACATAGCAAGTGGGAAAACTAAGGTGGATTTTGTCCATATCACAGCTTCAAAGGAGTCATCACGAATTGGATTTGTATGGTAAGATGTGTTGTACCACCATTCATTAGTGTGAAATCATTAGACTTGATTTTCCGTTCTTATACAGCTTACTTAAATATGTTTCAAACACTTGTTGACAACCGGTTTGACCATAAAGGGATGATAGGATTGTACTAAGATGCAATTAGTGCCTTGTAATGAGCTTGAGTTCTTACCAAAATGGCAGTGAAAGTTGGGTGTGATAGAGAGCAATAGTGAAGGCATGCCATGAAGCTTGAGGCCTAGATCCATGAAAAGTTGGAGAGCCACAATGGAATTTTGTAAGCGGGATGTTGAAGAGGATAGAAATGAACATACTTGGAAATATGATCAAACTACCATGATGACTAATTTATTACCGATTTAGGTAAGCCTATGATAAAAATCCATAGAGATATCCCACCCTCGAATATGGTGGAATGAAGGCCCGGTTGGCATGCCAAGAGCTTTGATGGTTTCATCCGTGTTGCATTGACAAACATCACATTTAGCGACAAAATTGTGAGCATCATGTTTCATACCAATGCTTATAAAAAAGAATGTTTGACCCGATCATAGGTTTGGTAAGCCTGAGTGCCTAGCGATGGGTGTAGCATGAAACTTAGAAGGTACCGTGGATTTAGGGAACATTGTTTACTTAAATACAAATGACCTTTGTATTGAATCTCATCATTGAACCAAGAGTACACTGAGGAAACTAGAGAATTGGAATGCAATTGTTGTATCATATGTGAAATTTTTGGATATTGTAGCCATTCCTGGAAGCCGACTTGGAACCAATTTGGTGCGATGAAGGAGGAAAGAGACACTTCATCTTCATATTTTTAAGAAAGAGCATCAATAATACATTGTCTTCTGATATATTTATACAAATGATATCATAATCATATCCAAAGATCTTAGTCACCATTTTTTTGTTGCTCTGGGAGGATTCATTCGAGAAAATGCCAGCGCTTTGATCTATCTTAATTTCAATTTTCTCCAATAGATAAGATTGCATGAAAGTCACAACTTATCACCAGAATATGCTTATTTCATTTTCATAGATTTGTTTTCCCAAATGTCGCTCTGACGGTTGTTTGTTGGTAAAGGCCAAGGCATTCATAAACACCACCATTTGTTTGTAGAAATAACTATCTTGGCAAGGCTGGCGAGCAAAATGTGAATGTGATGTGAATGGACCTCGTGAAAAAGATTCGATGAAGATGTAGAATAATATTATGAATATATATATATATAACTGTTGAGTGGGGGATGTGTTGAAAAAGAGACAATGATGGTTGGATAAAGGTGGTTGAAGGCACCTAGAATGGTGGCGTTTACTTCCTGGAAACCAATGCTATGTTGGACTTCATTGTGGAGAACCAAGAGCGGCTCGTTGGCTTTGAATTAAATGACTCATCAGGTTGGTGAGGGAACCTCATAGGGGATGTGGTGGTGCCCATCCTGCGGAGTCCCTCAGACCCCAGCCACTGCAGGAAAATCAGCCTGTACTTGCAAAGAGACGGAAAAATGGGAAGTGTGGGGTGATCAAAGAGGGTAGACCTGAGGAAGAGGAGAGAACTCTGGAAAAAATACAGAGAGAGTGATAGAATAAGAAGGAAGTAACCTTTGTTCTCAATCACTGGAAAACAGGGCCGCAGTCTCGTAGCATCGTGATCTCATCTCGGGGGTGGCTAGGTAGAGGCGAAAATTTGTTGGGAGTCGTTGAACCTATGGTTGGGTGTAAATGAGAACCCCTCTCAACAGTTGCAGTCACATCCGGTGTTAATTCTGATAAGAAGTGTTTATCTGCATCTTGAAATTTATAAGCTGACATGTATGCTCATAGTCTATTTTAGTTTGTGGTGGTTTACCCAGTGTTATTTCTGATAAGTGTTTACATCTTGCATCTTGAAATTTATATGCTGACATGTATGCTCATAGTCTGTGCAGTTTGTGAATGGTTTGAGTATAAGACTATCTATGTAGTGTTTTGATCAGAAATGGTGGTTGCATGCTTTTACTGGAAGGACCACGTATGGATTATGTTATAGATAAATTTGTATATATATATATATACGCATATTGTATTAATTTGGACCTCAAGTCTGCTTTTGGGAGATCTATGTCCTTATTTGTCCCCAGGAATACCCAGAATAGACCTCCCCACAAAGATACCCTTCTTGGAGAGCTTACCAAGAACCTGGAAAAGGATTTGAAGGTGCAAGTCTTAGTAACCCTATACGAGGAAGAATGATCCTCTTGAAATCCCGAAATAGCAACGTAGGGATAGGTTTTGATCGACGATCGAGATCCCGTCAGAAGATCTGTGGTCATTCACGACCGTTAGGTTGGAGGAAGAAACGAGGACGTTACATGCCTTAACCCTTTTCCTTTATCTTCATGAGTAGCGAAGAAATCGGGACCGTAGATCCCCAAGGTCCGTGAGAGTATCTGGACCGTTGGTTTTTCCACGTCCAGGGAGTAGTGGGAGAGTGCACAGCATGGGACGATCTGAACCGTCAGATCTTAGTTAGAAAACCCGACAGTCGATGCATCTGTTAGGAGATACATGAGGGTTAAGCCCTCGTGAACAGGGGTGAAAGTCCCGAAAGAAGAGTCGATATCGAGGTTTCGAATTTCGAGAATTCAGGAGTCCTGATGACAAGAGATCAGGACACTCCATGCTGGAAATCTTGAAATAGATCTGCTTTGTCCGATTAAGGGAGGCCACATGTCAGGAGATCCTTTCGGAGGATCCAAGGTCGGTAACAACCGTTAGATGTGGGGAAGGAACGTGGACGATAGTACCTTGACCCCTCTTCGCCTTTGCAAGCAATGCACGAACGTGATCCTCTCGAAGGTTCCAGGGTCTGTAATGATCGTTAGATTTGAGGAAGAGACGCAGACCTTAATGCCATGACCCTTTTTACCCTTGCAAGAGATGAAGGAATCGGGACCGTAGATCCCCATGGTCCATGCAAGTACCTGGACTGTCCATCTATAGAGTACACATGGCTGCTGGTAAGTGCTTCGGTGTTTTGGAACCCGAGAAACCAAAGGGCAAGAACCCTTGTCTTCGCGAGTCGTGAAATCCCGATCACCGAAACCCCGAAATGGCGTGAGGTGTGAATGAGATTAAGGAAAGACGAGATTTGATCGTGATCGTTGATCATCCCAAAAAGATCCCGACCGTTGATCTTGGCTAAAGGTCGCCACCATCCATCAGAGGGACATGTGGCTGTCGGTTGACGTTTTGACATTTTGACATCCGGGAAACCAAAGGGCAAGAAACCTTGCCTTCGCAAATCATGAAATCCCAATACCCGAACTCCTGACATGCTTGGTAACAGAAAAGAGAAGTCCCGAAGGAATCTAGACTGTCCATCAAAGGAGACGCGTGGTGAGCGGTCAGAGTTTAGGGAAAAGTCCCGAAATCCTGTGGATCGTTGGATCCACACTCTTAAGAGCCATCGATCTCTTACACGAATTCCCATAACGAAATTCGGAGATTTGAATGACAAAGAGTCTTGGAGTCATTGCATTTCGAACTCCTAAATACTGAAACCCCAGAAGGATCCACACCGTTGAATCAGGGGAGGATTACGGCCATCGATCTCCCTTTGGAGGGAAACTTGTCATTCGCTAGCCCTGTCAGGGTTCGGCGTTTCGCTGTTTCAAGCTTTGGGGTTTGCAGAGTCGAAAGACTCGACGTTCTGGTAGCACTGAGTTGCGAAGTGCGAAGAGACGCCATACTGGTTCAGCCCGTAGTCGTGACCCACAACCACATGGAGGTGAACATATGAGGAACTAGCTGACACTAGGCCCTTGTGAGTATTTCGGGGATTTTGATCCTCAAAGAATCGACGAAAATTTTGATTTTCGTAGTGGGTGTGTTACACTGACCCTCTTGCATAAGGATTGATCCAATTCCTTTCCTAGAAGCATCACATTCCAGGACAAAGGTATTTTTGAAATCAGGAAGGGTCAGGACTGGAGTGGTGCACATGGCCATCTTCAAGGTTTGAAAGGCCTGAGAAGCTACGGGAGTCCAAGTGAAATAATTATTTTTAAGGAGAGCAGTGAGAGGTGTCGCACTCTTTCCATAATTCTTAACAAACTTGCCATAATAACCTGTTAAACCCAAAAATCCACGCAAGATTTTGAGAGTCTTCGGGTGAGGCCAATCTTGCATAGCTTCAATCTTTTTAGGATCCACCCTGACACCGGCCTTTCCCACAAGATGACCAGTACTCGACTTCTGAGGTGCCAAAAGCACATTTAGATTATTTGAAGAAAAGTTGGTGCTGAGAGAGTAGATTGAGAACTCAATCCACATGAGCAAGATGGGTTGTCCAGGTTTTACTATGATGAGGATATCATCAAAAAAAACTAAGGCAAAATGACGGAGAAAAGGACGGAAGACATGATTCATGAGGCTTTGGAAAGTGGAGGTAGCATTACACAAGCCAAAGGGCACGACCAAAAACTCATAATGGCCCTCATGAGTTCGAAATGTAGTCTTAGGAATGTTTTCCTCGTTCATACGTATCTGGTGGTAGCCAGAACGAAGATCAAGTTTATTAAAGAACTGGGCACCACTCAATTCATCCAAGAGGTCATCAATGACAAGAATGGTAAATTTGCCTTTAATGGTGAGTTTGTTGAGGGCGCAAAAGTCAAGACACATGTGCCAAGAACCTTCTTTCTTAAGGACCATGACAATAGGAGAAGAGTAGGGGTTCATACTATGGTGGATAACACCTGCATTGAGCAATTCTTGAACAATTTTCTCAATTTCATTTTTTTGGTAAAAGTGATGACAATAGGGACGGATATTGGGAGGAAGGTTGTCGGGGACAAGGGGAATGGAATGATCATGAACACCACGGGAAGGAGGGAGTCCCTGGGTAGTGGAAAAAACCACTTGATGTTTAGAAAGGGTGGATTGGAGGTCTTGCGACACAGAGGGTGTCTCAATGGCTTGAATGGCATGGAGTTGGGCAATAATGCCAAAATGACCTTTTTTTAGCATCTTTTCCATTCGATGGGAATTGATGATCCCCGAGGAACCAGTGGTGATGGCTTGGAACTTATATTGTTGGCCCTCCTGGTCGAATTGCATGGTTAATTCCTTAAAATCCATGAGAATTGGACCCAAAGTCCTTATCCATTCGGCACCCAACACAATGTCACAACTACCCATGTCGATATCAAACATATGAGATTTCATGTGGTACTGACCAATTATGAGACTCACATTTTCACAACGCCCTCCACATTTCATGGACCCACCATTGGCAATCATGATTTGAAAATTATTGATGGCACAGATATAACAATTAGTTTCTTGGGCAATGTGGCGATGAATAAAATAATGGGTGTTGCCACTATCAACAAGAATGATGACCTTCCTATGCTTAATGTAACTAATTAGATTGAGGGTTTGGGGAGCAGAGAAACCAGTGAGAGAATTTAGGGAAATGACCGGTTCGACTTCGGGAGGGTCGGAGGGAGGGGTCATGTCAGTGGGTTCAAGTGACACAGCCATAAGGGAAGCCTCAACATCGTCTTCCAAAACATCCTCTGAAATGGCCATAAAAAGATTTTGTTCCTTACACTTGTGCCAGGAAAATATTTGTCATCACAATTATAACAAAGTCCTTTGAGTTGGCATTCAACCATTTCTTCCCTGGTCAATTTCTGGATCTTTAGTGGAGTAGAAGGAGGAGTGGGAGTGATTGGTTTAGTGCGAGGAATAAAGGAGGGTTTTTGGTTTTGAGAAGAGACAACCTATTGTGCTTCCTTATCTCTTTTAGTAGCATCCACCCAACTCCGAGGGTGAACCATCAGGACATGGGCATGAATCTCATCCTTGAGGCCACTGATAAAACATTCTCGGAAAAAAGCATCAGACATGCCCTCTATACAAAAAGCCAATCACTCAAAAGAGGATATAAAGTCTTCCACTATACTAGATTGTTTCAACTTTGTCAAACAGCCTAAATGGTTGGTGTCAGTGTCAAAGTGTTCATAAATATCTACCACAAAGTGTGTCCAAGCCACATACCCTTTGCGGTCATTTTTTCTCCATTGCCACCATTTCCAACGTTCTTGATCTAGATGGAGAACACCATACCGGAGTTTGGCCAACTCATCTGTAATGCCATACAAAGGGAAATAATGTTCCATTTGAGTTACTTATCCAGTGGGATCCGAGCCATCAAATTTGGTCACATCCACATGCAGAAGGCATAGGTCACGCTGAAAGTGATGGGGCTGAAAATTATGGGAATGAGAGGAGGTTTCACCTTTGGTTTGCTAAACTGGGTCCGATGAGGGAAGATCTATAGGGATATGCAGCTTGGCGTAGATCATCATAGTGAAGGAGACAAAATGGGTATTGAAGGATTCAAGATGGGTAGCGAGGTCTTGTTTGAGGTCCTCCATTTTGGCGTCGATGGAGGAATGCATGTTTTTATTGATGGTGGCAACATTGTCACTGAGATGTCTCACTTCTTGTTGGGTTTCTTTGAAATTAGAGTGCAAGGAATTGAAGCGATCTTCCAAGTATTGGCTACGGGTGTGGGCCATGATGAAGAGGGAACACGAAAAGGGGTGGGTGGGACCACACAGAAAATGGGTTATGGGTGAAGTGTATCACAACGATCAGGGCGAAGAGTGGAATCCAATGGGGTAAAGCTGAAATAAGGGTGTTGGAAGGGGGTCGGGTCCACGAGAAAAAAAAATTGCTAAAAAATGATAGGTATGATTGCAATAAGGGCGAAGGGAGGAATCCAATAGGATAGGTCTCGAATGTTTTATTTTTTATTTTTTTTACTCTTGCGGAGTTATACTCCAATTTGAAGAATACTACAGTGACAAAATGCCCAAATGATTAACAGGAAGAAATGTGTAGTAATTTTGCAACCCGAATGTAGGAGACACAGTTGCACGACAATAGATCTTGTATGTTTTGTTTTTGTTTCTATCCCAAGGGTTAGGGTATTCAAGGGTTCTATAGTCAAGGGTTTACCCTGTGCTATAGCTCTTTGATATACGTGCAGGGTCCAATAGTAGTACTCATCCCAATATCTTAGGGCACCAACTAAGGAGTCTAGATCGTGCCCTTAATCGTACTACCTGACGATCCAGGTACTAGAGAGTATCTTCCTGAGTGTTGTTTTTAGTGGCACTATAATATTCAGGCGTTGATCGATTTATCTATGGAGGGCTTCAGGATATCTAGGTCGATCCATATACAGGTGTTGTCTGATGTGCTACCACTCGAAGGGGTACCAATAAGGGTTACAAGGGTGGCCAACAAATGTGCACTTAAGTACCACTTGTATTTCTTGC
>SNQJ01S0061024.1:65353-75459 GCA_010110895.2 Picea sitchensis | reverse complement strand
TGAGATTCAATACAAAGGTCATTTGTATTTAAGTAAACAATAAAAACTTAAATCCATGGTACTTTCTAAGCTTCATGCTACACCCATCGCTAGGCACTCAGGGTTTACCAAAACCTATGATCGGGTCAAACATTCTTTTTTATAAGATGGTATGAAACATGACGTTCACAATTTTGTGGCAGAATGTGATGTTTGTCAATGCAACACGGATGAAACCATCAAAGCTCTTGGCACACTACAACCGCTTCCGATTCCACCTGCTATTTGGAGGGATATCTCTATGGATTTTATTGTAGGCTTACCTAAATCGGGCAATAAATTAGTCATCATGGTGGTAGTTGATCATATTTCCAAGTATGCTCATTTCTATTCTCTTTAACACCCGTTTACAGCCTCCATTGTGGCTCAACTTTTCATGGATCAGGTCTTCAAGCTTCATGGCATGCCTCATTCTATTGTTTCTGATCGCGACCCAACTTTCACCAGTTATTTTTGGCAAGAACTGTTCAAGCTACAAGGTACCCAATTGCATCTTAGTACAACTTATCATCCCTAGACTGATGGTCAAACTGAAGTTGTCAACAAGTGTTTGGAAACATATTGAAGTGTTTTGCATAAGAACGGAAAAATCAGTGGGCTCAATGGTTACCACTAGCTGAATGGTGGTACAACACATCTTACCATACAACTACCTGCATGACTCCTTTTGAAGCGGTATATGGACAAAATCCACCTTTAGTTCTCTCCTACTTGCTAAGTGTCTCGAAGGTCCAAGCGGTTGACCAAATGCTTACAATTCGACAGGCTATTCTCCGTACCCTCAAAGATAATTTGGTCATGGCCTAGAATTGCATGAAGCAATAGGTAGATCAAGGTCGCTCTGAACATCAATTTGCAAAAGGAGATCATGTGTTTCTTCGACTACAACCTTATAAGAAAAATTCCCTCAAGGTCGACCATTGTCAGAAACTGGCGCCCAAATTTCATGGTCCTTATACCGTTCTTAAGAGTCTGGGATAGGTGGCCTATCAGTTAGCTTTGCCCAGTCATTCTAAGCTCCATCATGTTTTTCATGTTTCCTTCCTAAAGAAGGTGATTGGAACTAAGTGCCAAACTCAAACCAACCTTCCTGAGTTGGACGAAGAAGGCTCCATTTGGCTATAGCCTCAAGTAGTTTTGGACCAGCGTGAGCATCGACTACGTCAGCGCACCATCAAGGAAGTGTTAGTCCAGTGGAAAGATACAACTCCAACAGATGCCACTTGGGAACTGGCTACCATTCTGCAACAATTTCCTCATCTCAAGCCTTGAGGACAAGGTTGTTTTTAAGGGGAGGACATGCTAGGGACCTAACCCCTCACATAGGTAGAATAATATATTTCCATGTAATAAAGGTCAATATTAATAAGGCCTAGCAATAAGGAAGAATAAGTCAAATGTAAGAAGACCCAATAGAAGCTTCCGCTTCTAGAAGGATCTTCCTCTAGATTGTTCTTTTGGATAGACATATTTAATATAAATAGGAGTAGATGGTATGAGAAGTTACTCTTGGATATTATTGTAATAGAGCTCTGTTGTAGGAAAAATCCCCTGCGGATAGGTGAATCTCCTTTTGGATTCTACACCCCTACACTAAGACATAAAATGCTAACGTTGGACACTAATATCCCTTTGAATCTAATTACCTAATCAGAAAGAGAGGGAGAAGGAAGAAATGTGTGATGCACCTTATTCTGGTGTTTGTCCTCGCTGCTCCAATTTGAGCTTGATCCCCGAGTGCCTTGGCATTGTTCGACACTTGCAATGCAATGGACAATAAGAAGACAAAGAATTCCTACTCTACTCTATAAGATTAGTCTAATCAAATCCATTTATAATAGACAACATATGTGAAGATACATAGATTAGAAGGGAATAGGCCAAGCATATATTAATGAGAACTCAAAAGAGATACTTACAAAACATAAATGAAGTCGCAACAACCTCTCCAAGTCCTCCTCGTCCAGCGCTTGCACAAAGCTCCCAAAATCACATGTTTGATATCCTGAAGCTTTCTCCCAAGACCATAGGTTTGATACCTCAAATTTGCTTCTTCCATCTCCATGGAAAGCCCTCATTATATAGGATTTAGAGGCTTAACCACCATGGAGAGGATCACTCATTAGATCCATTAAAAATGGATCTCTAAGATATTTAGGGAGAAAATATATCTTAAGGATTTTAGGGAGGAAATATCTCTCAAGGATTTTAAGGAGGAAATATTTCAACCATCCATGAGATCCTCCACCTTCCCTAAAAAATAGGAAACCAAATGTGAGGTGTCCTTAAAAATAGGAAACCAAAATGAGGTGGATTCTCACACTTAAATAATTTCTTTTTCATGAATACACACACCATGCACTTGATTCTCACACTTAATTAAATTTTTTGATGAACATTAATAATAATTCATGTGCACTTGGTATTATGGCCTTCATGTAATATATCCTCCTCCACATTGACTAGGGATTGTGACATAGGTTAGTTCCATGGTGTCAAGGGTGTATGAGGCACTTATATGATACTTAGAACACCTAGGGCGAGTATTGTAGGGTGTGCGTGATGCCACTTGGGAACCAGCTACCATTCTCAAGCAGTTTCCCTCATTCAAGCCTCCTTGAGGACAAGGTTGCTTTGTTGGGGAGGACATGTTAGGGACCCAACCCCTCACATAGGTAGAATAATATATTTCCATGTAATAAAGGTCAATATTACTGTCTAGCAATAAGGAAGAATAAGTCAAATGTAAGAAGACCTAAATAAGCTTCCGCTTCTAGAAGGATCTTTCCTCTCAGATTGTTCTTTGGATAGACATATTTAATATAAATAGAGCAGAGGGTATGAGAAGTTTGTCTTGGATATTATTGTAATAGAGCTTCCGCTTCCTCACGGAGGTTTCCAAGGTAAGTGTTTAACATTTCTTCAGTAACAAAGTGCTCTTTTCCGTGTTATTCCCAGATATTATGGTATTATTGTGGTATTGATCTAGTTATATCATTGTTTATCTTCCATTTATAACTAATTATTTATGTTCCCAGACATTATTTTACAATTGTATTACATTTTATGTCTATCATGTGCTTCCTCTAGTCGCTGCCTAATCTCAATCACATGTTCCTCCATATCTTAAATCAACTCTCCAACTACTCATTTAACCTTCCCAACTTCCAACGGGTGTCTTCCATGGCCATGCATAGAGCTTCATAGGGTGGCATTCCAATGGAGCTATGAAATTGTTGGCTGTAGGCTTAACTCTACCAAAGGTAGTACTTCTCCTAGCTGGTTTGATTAGTCCATAACATACATCTTAAGCATATCTTCCATAACCTGATTTACTCTCTTAGTTTTCCCATATGTTTTGGGATGATATGTTGTGCTTAAGTTCAAATGAGTTCCCAACGGGATCAGCAAACTTGTCCAAACCTAGATGTGAATCGAGTCCCTATTCAAATGATCTTCTTGGTTAACCCATGCAGAGGGATGAATTCACTTATAAACATGTACACATCAGTGACATCATACATATCTCTAACTCCATCAAATGAGCACTCTTGGTCAACTTATAAACTATCACAAGAATAGAATTGTGCTTCAGTGGAGTGGTAATCCCACGTAAATTTAAAATCCATAGAAACACTTCCCCACTTGGACATAGGAACATCACATGGTTTTAGGAGACCTACTAGGTGGTGATGATCAACTCCTCTCACTTATCGACACTCACAATTTTAAGCATGAAATGGACCATATCGCGACTCCATGCCTGCAACTGTGAAGAAAAGATTCCTTCCGTTCATGTACATTTTATTTACACCGATGCACATAGTAAAGTTCTCTATGGGATTCCTTGAATATGATGCTCGAATATCCCCATACTTGGGGATGTACATCCTTCCCCTATATATTAAATAATCATCCAAGTCAAGGTTATATCCTTGATACCGGGTTCTAATCAGCTTCACTGGAGGGCTGATGTAACCTTTTGCAGTCACCAACCATCTCCAAGAGTTTCCCAACACTGCCCCTCAGATTACCTTTTAAGGGCACCAAGGAGAAGAGATGTGGTCTCCTTCTAAGGGCATCCACTCCACATTTTCCTTTCCCTGGATGTACAAAATTCCAAAATCAGACTCACTCATAAACTCACTCCATTGCTCTCCTCGTCTGGGCATTGAGATCTCTTTTAGTGAAGAGATGCTTTAAGATTTTATGGTCTATTTTGAGCCCAAAGTCACCACCAGATAATGCCTCCAAAGCTTCAGAGCTAAAATTACAACTACCAACTAAACTATGAATAGTGTAAAGCTCCTCATGTTGTTTCAACTTCTCGACGCGACACGCCATCACTCATCCATCTCCATCCTGCATTAGCACGGACCCCAATCCTTTCTTTGAGGCATCCATGTAGACTGTGAAGTATTTTTCCATATCTGGCACTCATAGAATTGGTGCACTGGTTAGTAACCACTTAAGCTCGATGAATACAATATCACATTCCTCTTTCCATTCATACCCGACCCTCTTGTGTTGCAAGGTGGTGATGGGTTTCTCTGTCTTAGAGAACCCTTCCACAAACCTCTGATAATAACCAAATAACCCCATGAAGCTTCTCATCTCATGAGCAGTTTTCGGCACTAGCCATTCCATAATGGCCTTCACCTTTTCTGGTTCCACAAAGATTCCTTCATTAGAAACGATATGACCTAAATAATGAATCTCTTTCTGGAAGAAAGAACACTTCGACAACTTGCCATACAATTTATTCTCTCTAAGGCATGACAACACCACTCGCAAGTGTTCCTCATGTTCTCTTTAGTTCTTGGAATAGATGAGGATATCATCCAGAAAGACTTGTACAAAGCAGTCTAAGTACTTTTGGAATACACCATTCATGAGGCTCATGAATATTTTTGGTGTGTTGGTGAAACCAAAAGGTACTACAATGAACTCGTAATGCCCAAACCAAGTTTGACAGGTTGTTTTAAGAATATCGCCTTCCTTAATCCTTAACTGGTGATACCCTGATCAGAGATCAATTTTTGAGAAAATTGTTGCTCCTTTCATCTGATCAAAGAGATCACCTATCTGTGGCATTGGGTACCTATTTTTCATTGTAGCACAATTCAAGTCCCTGTAATCTATACACAATCGTAAGGAACCATCCGTCTTCTTGACAAAAATTACTAGCACACCCCAAGTTGAGACATTGGGCCTTATTAGCCCTAAGTCAAGTAGTTCTTTCAACTACATTTGCAACTCACAAATTTATGGCATCGTCATCATATATGGTGTCTTGGAAATTGGCTCCACACTAGGTTTTAGCTCAATGGTAAAATCAAGCTCCCTCTCAGGAGGTAACCTTGACAACTCTTTCAAAAAACATCCTCAAAGTCCGACAATACTGGATACTAATTCATGGAGGGTCCTTTCCCTTCATTGATTTCTTTCACTACATATAATCGACAACCTTGATTCATGCAACGTTTAACCTTCATGGTCGAGATAAAGCATAGAGACACCTTCCTCCATACAATGTGGATCTCTACTGACCTTCCTTCATCGTCAACAAAAAACACCCTCTTCGTGAAACAATCTACCAAATCTCGATGGGATTTTAACCAGTCCATTCCAATGATCAGGTCATACGTCCCTAGAGCAGTGACGTACACCTTCAACCTAGTAGTACACACTCCCAGGTCTACTAGAAAATTATCGATGGTAGGACCTACTGCTTGTTTTTTCCCTGAAGCCATCTCGACTTGTTTAAATTCATCATGCTCGTAGGCTTCCAGCCCACACTTTTCTAATGTACAAGGTGAAATGAAACTATCTGTAGCACCAGAATAAAATAAAATTGTAACATTGACATGATTTAGCGTACCTGACGACTCCACCACAATGGATTGATGCTCTGCCTGGTGGTTATTAACTGCTGCATAAATCTGGTGGCTACTACTTGCTCTTCTCATTGGGGCTTTTCCTTCTCTATGCACAAATCTTGCTTATGACTATGGACAGTCACGCTGGTAATAGGGTCCTCCACACCCCCAACAAGTAACACGAGATGGAACCTGCACATGTCCTGTGACAGTATTTGAAATGAGTTTCTTCCCCTGGAACCCTTGCCCCTACTAACTGTTCCTCAAGAAGGTCGTGGACTTACTTGTGTCGCAGTTGGCGATGAGAGGGATGTTGTACTCGCTGCCATTGAAATACCTATTGTAATTGCTCTAGGTGAGACTCTATTTCCATAAGGAGGTGACCTGGAGCTTCCTCCCCTGGAGAAAGTCCTATGGGCCTTCCCCACGAATCTAGGATGGTGTGGAATGGTTGATCTCATACATTCGTTTAAGCTCATATGCTCCTCTGCGTAACGAACATTTTCAACTTCTTTAGCTACTGATGATGGTTTCCACATCCAACCATGGCCCTTATCTTAGGGTTTAACCCATACACAAAATGTTCTACTTGTCTTTGATCGATATCCATGTACGAGACATATTTTACTAACTCCATGAACTTGATATCGTACTCTTCCATGGTCTTGTTTCCTTGAACTAGAGCATGGAATGCTTCTACCTATTGTTCCTCGTAGTAAGAAGTCAAATATTTCCTCCGAAACCTTTCCTCAAACATCTCCCATGAGATGGTGTCTCTGGTAACGTGCAACTGCCTCTCTAGATTACCCCACTAGTTCAAGGCATTATCCCTCAAATGAAATATCTCTATCTTCACCTTTGATGTGGAAGCATAGTTTCTTAAGGCAAAACATCACGTCATTCTTTCCAACCATGCCTTTGCACATTCACTTGCACGACCCCCAACAAACTATGAGAGTTTGATCTTCTGTAGTTCTCTGGTGATGTTCCCTGGTGGAGGCCCTCCCTTTGAGTCCCTCGACGCTTACCCACTCCATATGGTGGGGGTTCCACTTCGACATTTGATGAATGACGTCCCTTTAATGTCTCATTAATAACCTCTAAGGAGCGTAAAATGAGAGTTAATTCAGGTGATGGTGGCGCCAACACCGACGTTGGTGGTCCTTGCGACGATGCCCTTTGGCCTCGATTTCCCCGAGTCCTAACCATCTTGACTGACTAATATCTACATTTGACCAATGCTTATTAGAAAAGGTTTAGGGCATTATAAGTTTTACTCAAACTTATACATGCAAACATAAGGTTAGGTGTAAGTTTCTTTATACTTGTCTATAAATAGACATTACTCCCATAAGGTAAGTGGTTAAAGGTCAGAGTCAAAAGATTTTAAGTTTAGTAACTTTGTCTGGGTAAGCTATTGACTCTCTTACCTTGCTAGCTATGCTAGCGCTACATTGTACTCGTCAATTGCTCTTACTTACATGTTTAATCAAGCATCTAATCCTTTCATATATTAACATGCACCACTCATATTAATCACATTTATCATATTTTTAATTATAATACACCTAATCTCATAAATGATCAATTTATTAATCATTAAAACTAATTTACATAAATCAATTATTTTTGATTAATTAATCAACATTAATTAATTTGTTCCTCTTCCATTAAAATATATTTATGATTCCTATAAATTTAGTCCTTATAATATATATATAAACCCCCCTCCCCTTTTTTTTTTCAACCATATATAAAGCGTTTTATGGTAACTCCCTTTTTACAAATGTAAAGCCCTTTATACATATGTAAACCCCTTTATTAAATATATATTAACATTAAATTTATGTATATATTAACCATAAATTATACATTTATGTAGTTATATAATTCATTAATAACAAAATATTTATTTATTTTAAACTTTAAATAAATAAATAAATAAATTGTAAAGTATTAATATTTAAAAATAAACTTTAAATTTTAACACTATATATATAGAAAAAATAAGAATAAATTAAAATAAATAATTTTTTTATAAAAACTAAAATAATTTTATAAAAATTAAAATAATTATGCCTGAAAACCGCTCTAAGATATCCACCTGTTACTTATCTTTTAGTTACTTTATTGTCTCCTAACATAAACTATACTATACAGTCACATTCCGCTATCTACAATCCACCCTTCATCTATTGGAGGCCACCCTTCATCTATTGGAGGCCACGAGATGAGTCTGACATGCCCCTGAATGCAAGTCAAATTTCCGAACATGAACCATACCATATAGTCACATTCCACTATCTACAATCCACCCTTCGCCGTATACAAGTCAAATTTAATTGAATTGCTGGGAACAATTACAGGATTTGAACGCCCACCCTCCTGCAAATCAGATATCGGTTGAGGCAGTCTTGTCAAAACTTGTTTGCATATACCAAATTGCATGCCACACCGATTACAAGGGCATAAATGCAAGGGAGTCAAATTGTGGAGCTTTGTTCCAGACCATTTGGACAAATTCCAAAAAAATAACATGTGCACTCGATAGAAGATCAAAACCTGTAGCATGTGGAGCAGAGTTGTGGTTTGGCCCTTTGAACTGGAGGTTCTTGATGCAGGAGCATTCTTTTTGTTTTTAGTGTTAGCATAAAAATAGGCATGCTTCTGAAAAATATTATTATAGACACTATTTTTGACATGAAGATTCTAATCAATATAGAATTTTGCTAATTTAGTGAATGTGAATAGTGATAGAACTTAAAATATGTATTTAAATACATGTATCCATGGAAGATAGATGGTGTTTTAGGGGCTTTATGTAAGGTCTTTGTTTATGGATGGTAGTGGGCACACTGTTTATGTGGGTAGAAAGGGTTGAGGTAAAATGTTGTAATGTCAAAAGTTGTTTGTGTCTTGAGACACTTTGGGGGCATGAGTCAAACATCGTCCAAATAGTGAGCCAACTAGATGGGGGCATGAGTCAAACATCGTCCAAATAGTGAGCCAACTAAAGGCATGAGCCAAACACTAAACTTCAAATACATTCATTTTAATTACAATATTTGTATAATCTCAATTAGCAACATTACTATGAACTCCCTCAAAACTTTTATAATTTCAATTAACAACATTAATATGAAATATTCTTAATAAAACCTCCATCGAATTACTTGAACATTCCCATTCCCATTGTGTTAATTAATTCTATCCTACTAAGATCTTTAAAAAATATTAAAAAAATATTCAATATTGCAATCTGTCCATTCTATACTTTTTTATTTAATACACAGATCTTTTTGATTCTTCATTATGGACTTATTTAATGCAACTCCTTTGTTTGTTGTGTTGTGTATTGAACTAGACTTCTCCATTCTGGACTTATTTAATGCAAGGATATCCTTTGTTAGTGAAAGTGTTCATTAATTTATTGTATTATATTTATTATTAATTTGTTAACTTTATTTTAAAGTGGAGACAAACTTTTAGTAAATATATTTTTGTAACATAAATATGTTTTCTTAAATATATTATGTAAAGCTGAAAATATTTTTCAAATATAAAATTGGAAAAACCATTAAACTTTCTATTGATAAACTTATTCAATAAGCTTTCACAGTTTACATTATTGATAAGGTCAGTTTTACCTCTACAAATGCAGTGGCTGAGCCTTCCCTGCTTCGTCCATTGTCCTTATTCTCCTACTTCCCACCACCCACCATGCCCGCATTCTTTTTCTTCAACAAATGCTTCTGCAACCACCGACTAATAGTTCTAGATCTACTGCAGGGTTAGAATAACAGCAGAAGAGACTATGCAAAAAAATCCAGACAACAATCATGTAAGGTCCCAGTGAGAGGCAAAGTAGTTCTCAAACTGTAGTTTAAATGGATAAAGGGCATGGCCTAACATGATGCTGTAACATGCGGTTGTGTCATGTTTGTGAGCTTTAAAACTCACACAGGATTGATATTAGCCATTCCATCCAGCGTTAGACTAGTTTTCTCTAAATCCATTGAAAACAAAATCAATGAATTGGGCCAATGCAATAAAAGAATTCAAGAGAATAAGAGAAACCCACGAAAACACCCTAGGCGATTTGGTGGAACGTATTTACCAGATGAGTTCTGAATGGTGGAGATCATTGGATAAAAATGCAACATGCCCTATGCAAACACAGGCTAGGCC
>SNQJ01S0061024.1:14294-26149 GCA_010110895.2 Picea sitchensis | reverse complement strand
TAGTCCTGAAAAGTTTCACCTGGAGCTTGCTTCCCTTGATTTTACGTTGGTTGGTTTCCCAAAAAATTGGGTAAAAGAGGTCTAGGGACTGTTCTGCTAGTGTTCCTAGCACTAATCTGTATGGGGATCCCAGTATTGTTAAGCATGGGAGTATGTTGTCGGCTCCATTATTCACATTAGACCCCCCTGCTCAGTTGTTACTCCCATGATTCTTATTGGTTTGATTAGCGAGGAACTAAGTTATAAGTTGAGTAAGTTGTTGTTGTCCAGTTGCTAAGATATCCAATATATGCATTCCCCTTTCTTCATTGGCATCACTCATGTTTTCCACTTATCCAACCTTCAGTTGTTTTTCCCTTACTTCTTCTTCCACTTCAAAAATGTTTTCTTCCCCTTGTTGCCTTCTACTTTTGTATGTGACACCGAGAAATCTAGTGTCTTCACCTCTCATGAACAACAAAACCCCTCTTCAGGCTAGCAGGAAAGAGGGCTTTGATACCACTATAATGAATCTGACTAAATATTGAGCAATTTTTTTCCTTAGTTTATTAGTCTGGTAATTCTATCAAACAATTGGATTACATTCCCAAAATTTTACCCTTCCCAATTTACGATTTTGTTACAGGCTGATAACTATGTGTATGTGATGATATCAATTATTTACCACTTAACTCCCACACTATAATCCTTGGCACAACTGATATAAATGGAATTTTTTTTTTGTGTGTGTATTTATTGTAGTCTTTTAATAGGTAATGTATAAACACATATATACTTTGTTGAGAAGAGAATGAGCATTACAAATATGACCACAAAGATACCAATATATTTCTTCAGAAAACAAACAATGGATATTTATTAAAAGCTAACCTTTTACAGTAGCTCCTAGATAAGATATATCAATGGAAATGTGGGTACAACAAGGTGTTTAGACATTGGAAGGAACTTCCCTATGCATCCAGCAAGTACAAATCAACTTCTACATGCCCCCACGCCCACCAATCAAGGACATTCGATCCCTTCTCTACTTAGCTTAGTCCAGAAATGAGGGATTTGAACCAACAACCCTTTTCACAGTTTGTGGCCTCTAAAGATCAACAATTATCCCTTTAAATAATGATAACATAGCCAGTAATGAAGTGCCTCTTCTAACTCGTTTTATCCTTGAGGAAAGGTGCCTCCACATCTAAATGAATCACCCATAATAATGGATAGACTCATCCCAATGTATAGACTCATCCTCCTCAACAAGAAATGCATCCAAGATGGTTGTTATGGTCTCTCCTGATTAGGAAATCGCCCAAACTTCAAGAAAATGACCTCACCTTAACTATAACTTCGCCCAGGCAGGGAAACCCATCCTTCCCTTAACCAAATCGACCACCATGAAGGAATATGCAACCACTAGTGAAGGAAATCGACCCACAGTGACTAGCTTAGCCAATGGACCACCAATCTCATCCACCACATAGAAATATATGCCACCATTGAAGTACAATGAAGAAACCAGTGTGATCTCCTCCCTGAATGACTAGATAGGGTGGATATGTTGCACCACCAAAACCAATCTCTGAAATTATCTCCTAGGGTTTTTGTCCCAAGAGTTCTACAACCACAATGAGCTATCTCAATGAGAAATTAACAAATATCAATGCAAGAATGAGAGAGGGCGCCCTCCTTTTTCCCTTTTATTGTTCGTTGATTCTTTTGCAACCCTTTTAATCAATTTAAGTGACATTTCATATACTTCCCAAGTCACTTTAGGCGATTTCCCCTTTTCTCTCTCTTTTAATTATCTAACTTCATTTGTTAGGTACTTTTCCCTTTAGGACATTAAATAATTAATCAATTCCCTTCTTGAGAACTATAGCCTACGTGAATCACTTAGGCTACTTTGTCCAAGTCCCATGATCATTCAGAAGGGGACATGACAATAAGTACACAAGGAGATCTGGCCCTTTGGTTGTCAATTCTCCATACTCAACAACCCAAAAATCAAGTTCTACTCCTATAGTAGTTTCAATCCACATTCTCTCTCTTATCCACAACCTGCACAACCCAAAGAATGCACCCCCTTCATTGCTCACAGTCCCTTAGGTTGTACCATTCATTTATCAGGGCTTCTAGTGCACTTTGTTGGCCATGAATCTCTTATCTAGGGACTTCAGGAACTCTATGTTGTTTTAGGAGTGCTCATAGCAACCTTCCCAAGGCTCTTGAATCATTTCCTCAATGGGAAACACACTACTGGATTACAACCTATTTTATAGGCACACATGCCTCATTTTTAGCATAAAACATAGCCCAAAAATGGTTTCCTTCAAGCATATCATGGCTGGTGCTCTTCCCAACACTCAACTCTTCTCTTGTTTCCCAAAATCTGCATGCAAAAATTGTCTTCCCTTGCCATACAAATTTCCTCCCCAAATCAGTTGACTTCTCACTCTGCCCAATTTTGATTGTACTTTATCCCCATGCTCCCCAATAACTATGGGATGTGACTTGTCACACCCACCCTATTACATTAAATAAATGATTATCTTGGGAACACTCAACAAAAAAATCGAAGGTTTACACAATGATAATAATTCAAGAATTTGGGTTGGATTAATACCCATAAACAAAATCCCCCTTGGACCCCTCTCTCTTGTGGAATCATATCCCCCCATCATTTTCATCTTTCTCGTATCGCAGCTAGCGATAACTATTTTTTATTAATCATTTAAATATTCATAACATACAATTTGGCCCTTGGGCATATTAATCAATACAGACTCTTTGCCTCAATCATATTGGCTCACCAACCTAATTCACATTTATACAATTACATTATAATTTGAGGGAATTAAAACTAGGGATGTTACATTCCCCTCTCCCTTATTTTTTCACCGTCCTTGGTGCACAACACCACCTGGTGTGCATACAATTACAATGCTAGGATCTTTGGCCATAAATCAACATATATGCTCTCTAGTCTAATATCACACAAGCATCCTATCCTAAATATAAATACATAAACACTTTGTCCCCCAAAAATCACAAATACATAGGTGCTCCGGCCCCAAAACATACGTACATAGGCTCTTTGGCCCCCAAACATAGGTACATAGGCTCTCTGGCCCCAAAACATAGATACATAAACCACTGGAATTCTCCTACAACTATCCCGATTTCCACCAACTCTCTTCCACCAACCTACCCAACCCAAGGAATGTACACCCTTTGAGAGAATTAAAACTAGGAATGTTACATTCCCCTCTCCCTTATTTTTTCACCGTCCTCAGTGCACAACACCACCCGGTGTGCATACAATTACAATTCTAGGATCTTTAGCCATAAATCAACATATAGGCTCTCTAGTCTAATATCACACAAGCATTCTATCCTAAATATAAATACATAGACACTTCGTCCCCCAAAAATCACAAATACATAGGCGGTCTGACCCCAAAACATAGGTACATAGGCTCTTTCGCCCCCAAACATAGGTACATAGGCTCTCTGGCCCCAAAACATAGATACGTAAACCAATAGAATTCTCCTACAACTATCTCGATTTCCACCAACCTACCCAACCCAAGGAATGTACACCCTTCATTTCTCCTAGTCCATCATGATGTACCATTCTTTTGTCAGGGTTGACCCAAGGAATGTGCCCCCTTCATTTCTCTTAGTCCATCGGGCTGCAAAATTCATTTATTAGGTTCTTTCAGGAACAGGTGATTGGGAATATTACTACTGGGAACTCAAGGGAAATTTTTGCTAGGAAAAATACCAGGAAAATAAAATAACTAGCAACAACCTTGCTGCTGCAGTGCAACCCACACAGGAGTTCACTCTTCAGGCCTGGCAACCTGGTTCTTCTACAATGAAACTCACACATAGGAGTTCAGTCTTCGGGCCTAAAAACCTAGTTCTTCTGCAATCCTGACAAGTTGCTTCTTCTACAAGCCTGACAACTTACTTCTTCAAGTTGTACTCACCCTTTAGGCCCAAACATCCTTTTCACTGTTCTATAGTGGCTCAGGCGATCCATCATTTTCCAAGGTGTTATTGCGCAGACAAATGCCAACTTTTTGCTAGAATTCCATTAAAAATATGTAACCTATTGAAATCATCCCATCTGCATCATATGCATGCAGTCAACATGAGAAATCATAATAAAATTTTAAATTATAATTTTCAAATATGTTTTATATAGGAAAACAAAATTTCCAAAACATGAGTTTTTTGCTCATAATTGTTTGGCTGTTGCAGTGGTAGATATCAATCTTCCTTATGGGCTTACATCTATACCATACCTAATACCATTTCCCTTGCAATTTTCTCAATGTCCATGTAGCCAAACAAATTGTTAGTATATCATAACAATCTTCAATTATTACTTTCTCAAATTTGTTTCATACAGGAAAATAAAATTTCCCAAGCATGAGATTTATGCTCATTATGTTTGGTTCTTGTAGTTGTAGATATTGATATTACTTATGGGTTTACATCATTTCCATATCCAAAACTAATCTACCTACAATTTCCTTAACTTTCTTGCAGCCAAACAAGATTGTTAGCACTCATGTACATTTTCAGCAGTTCATGAAATGATTTCAGAATTATAATTTACCTAATTCAATAATTTCAATCCATTATTCACATTAAAAATGGAATTGAACCATTAATCATATTATTTAGAATGAAGCTATCATTCATTGTATATGCATCATCAACATACCAAGATTTTCATAATGCAATCAAACTTTACCAATAAATAAAAACCAATGTGCCAATGATCATGGCCACATCTACACAATTCATCCTTGCATTGATTTTGAAATACCATATATCCATGTCACATATTCCACCATGTGAGTTGGAAAGTATATCCCACAATTTAACACATTATACAACTCTTCCCCACTTACTTGTCTGATCATTTGGATACCTTCCTCTTCAACCCATACACAACACTAGGAATATAATTCTCTTAGTGCTCTCTCCTGTTGGCAAAGAGGTTGCAGTTCAAACATCAGTTGTATAGGGGGGAATCTATGATGCACTTGTATGGATCTATATTATTTCCATTTCCAAACACGTCATGGTATCACCCATGACCATTTCTAATGGCATTCATTGCTACAACATGAGTAATCTCTCCTAACTTAATCTTGGTTATGTTCTCATAACCAACATAACAAAATATGCAACTAAATTTATCATAAATTCATTCAAGCATGTGCGTACTCAAGGCCTTATACCTTTACATCAATTTAAAATATTAAAATTTGACTGAGGGAATTCTTACCTCAATTCTATGAAGCATTTATGCATCATAACAACCCCAAATGCATAGATGCATGGCTATTATTAATTTACTTGATGTTACCTGACTAGCTGATATTGTTGTGGCAGCTTGCAAGCTCCTCTTTATTGACCTATTTATCAACATCTTACCATCCCCATTGTCTTCACATGGATGGTTTTCATATGTAGCAACAATAACATCTTTAAATATTAGGAGTAATGATTTGAATTGGAAGGTTTCTCTGGTAACATCTGCTAACTAATGATGTGTTAAGTAATCGCGCGCACGCCCTGACCTAGCTCTGTTACATTAGGGTTGAGTGAGCCGCCATGGCAGACCAGGGAGGGGAGCCGCCACCCCCTCCTTCCCCTGCCTCCTCCTTCCGACGCCTGATAGAAGCATGCAACAAAAAGTCGACCATCTCAGAAGCTCTGAGCTTCGTCAAGAAACTTAACGATATTCCAGAGATCGATCTTCCTCCTGAATACCCAATGAAAGTCACCCTATCTCTATCTGAGTGAGGACTCATCGGTCAGTTTATGGGACTCTGGCCCTCAACCAGATCCACAGACAACTGGATTCAGTGAAACTAGAGACCTTTGATAACGAATAGTGTGACCTGCTACGCGGTCGGGCGATGATACTTTATCTTCGAATTTATCTCCCAGAAGGACAGAGACCTGATCTTCAGAAATGGCCCATACTTCATGGGTACCCAAGGTCTATATCTAAACAGATGGACTCCGAATTTTGACCCTGCCTCAGAAGTCCCCAAGGACGTCCCGCTCTGGGTAAGACTCCCCAACTTGCCGATCCACTGCTGGAACTCCACTTCGCTTCAGGCAATAGGCAATGGAATTGGGCGCTACATCGACCGAGCAGAACCAAGAGACCAGTATTCCTGTGCGCGGATCTGTGTAGAGGTAGATCTGGAGGTAGGCCTACCAGAGGCAATAAAGTTGAAGGTCGGAAACTGGCAACACTTCCAAAAGCTGGACTATGAACAACTTCCGTTCAAGTGCAGAGGATGCCATGAGTATGGTCATTTCCAAAGAAACTGCCCAAAATCCCCCCCCTCCACAGAAAAAGAAGGGGACGAAGGTTGGAAGCAAGCCCAGAAAGGGAGATCAAGAGCAAGAGGCCAAAGAAGTGAGTAGACAGAACCACATAAATCCAAACCCACGGAAGCCACAGAAAAGGAGAACAGCTTCAGAATCTTAGCCAAAGATACGGAGGAAAGTGCACAAGATCCAAATAAAGAAGTTCACGAGGAAGGAAAGAAAGATCAGAACCTTGAAGACAAGGGGAATATGCCAGTAGAAGAAGACAGGATGCAAAGCAACTCCCCCCAGAAGCAGGACGACAGTCAGAACATAGAGGAAGGGGAGGCCTCTATAGGTAGCGAATCAGATGAAGCAAACGAGGTTTGGGCCACCCCAAAGAAAAAAGGAAGAGGCCGAAAATCAAAAAACGCTGAAAGGAACCAAGAAACCTACAACACTATGCTCAATGGGTCACAACCCACCATCAAACATGCGCTGACTGTCCATAACACATGGAAGCAGGCCAAAGCCTCCCAAGGAGGCCACCCCCCCCCAAAGGTTCATAATGATCACAACCTCCTGGAA
Source organism: Picea sitchensis (assembly GCA_010110895.2). Lineage (NCBI taxonomy): Eukaryota > Viridiplantae > Streptophyta > Pinopsida > Pinales > Pinaceae > Picea > Picea sitchensis. The sequence goes on along the minus strand of SNQJ01S0061024.1, from coordinate 19,225 downwards.
CTGTAGGGGAATGGGCAGCAAAAAGAAGGAAGAAGCGTTAAAAGATATCCTCAAAGCCTCGAAAGCAAGTATCCTACTGCTCCAGGAGACCAAAATGAGCCAGCAAGATGCGCTCAAAACCTTGTCGAATGTTTGGAAAGGAAGCCTCGGAGTTGCCGAAAATGCCCGGGGTGCCTCAGGAGGGCTCTGCACAATGTGGGATGCCTCCAAAATAGACATGATCAGCTCCCATATCTGCATGCATTGGATTCACACCAGATTTCTCCACAAAAACACGGGATGTCAGGTAAGCATCTTTAAAATTTATGCTCCACAACTATTGGGGGAAAAAAAACAATGTTGGGAGTCCCTGCAGGCCTATCTCCAGCAAAACAATCTCTCCAATATTATTCTCGGAGGAGATTTCAATGTAACACTGGCCCAGGACGAGAAGAGGGGAGGCTCAATAGTGAGAAATCCGGCCAGAGAATGGGTAGAGGACTTAGCCTCTACATGGGACCTACCAGATATCAAACCCGCTAGAGGTCGCTACACGTGGACCAATAAGAGAATCGGTCCTGGGCACATCGCTGCCAGACTAGACATGTTTCTCGTACAAAGCTCCTTCCTGCTGCTAGGACTTGAAGCAAAAGCAGAAATTCTGGCCCACAGTGCTTCTGATCATAAACCAATCCGGTTAGAAATAAAAAAAGACCAAGTCAGAGGGCCCATCCCCTTCAGATTCATCCCAAATTGGATAAATGATAAAGGGTTCACAGAGCTAGTAACAAAAGTTTGGGCCACCATAGTTCAAGGCTCAGCATCCTACGTATGGGAGGAAAAAATTAAAAGGATGAAATTTGCTTTGAAGTCATGGGCCAAGAGCCAACCGAGCCCAACAGTAATGCACCTAGCAGCCCAAAGCCATCTTGAGGCACAACAACTGGCAATGGAACAGCAGGAGATCACCCCAGAAATATTGCAACAGGAGGACAGCCTTCAAAGGCAATGGAACCAAGCCTGCAGACTGGAGGAAAACTATTGGAGGCAGAAGTCGAGAAGCTTATGGCTGAAAGAAGGAGATCGAAACACAACCTACTTTCACAAACAAGCGGAAGCAAGAAAACAATACAAGGCAATGATGGACGTTCAGGTTCAGGACAAAATAATTGCAGACCCAGATGGCATTAAACAAGAAGCTTTTGAAACTTTTGAGAAGCTATACACAGACCCAAAGGACGTGGATCTAGACCAGCAAGGATACCCCTTCACGCTTATTCCAAAGATAATAGCTGCAGACATCAATAGCAAGCTGAAAAGAGAGGTAATGCAGCAAGAAATAAAGGAGGCCCTTGACCAGATGAATCCAGACAAAGCTCCAGGACCAGATGGATTCACTGCCAGGTTTTATCAGAAGTGCTGGGAAATCATCAAAAAGGACCTAACCAAAATGATACAGAAGTCACAGAAGGCCGACAAGCTGGGAGGAAGCACCAACTCTTCCTTTCTGGCACTCATTCCAAAAGAAAAAGGAGCGATTTCCTTCAACAGATTCAGACCAATCTCTTTATGCAATACAAGCTATAAAATACTTGCCAAAGTAATAGCCAATCGCCTCAAGGAAGCTCTCCCTCTCATAGTTCCTGAAAATCAAGGAGGCTTTGTCCAGGGGAGGCACATCGCCGACAACATAATCCTGGTACAAGAAGCGATTCACTCCAGTGTTCTAAGAAAAGAAAAAGGTATGGTCATTAAACTAGATCTCGCTAATGCTTTTGATAGAGTCAGACATGAATTTTTATTTGAAGTTATGAGGAAGTTTGGATTTGATTTGCACTTTATAAGCTGGATAAAAGCCTGCATTGGATCTCCCTGGATAGCCCCCCTGGTGAATGGGAAGGTAACTACCTTCTTCAAAGCCTCCAGGGGTCTAAGGCAAGGCTGCCCTCTGTCGCCTCTTCTCTACGCACTACAAGCTTCAGTTTTCAGCTACCAATTGGAAAACTCCCAAATTAATAAAGATCTTCATGGTCTAAGAATAACACAAGGGGTGAAAGACATCAACCATGCACAATTTGCGGATGACACGCTGCTGCTGGGGGGAGCAAGCCCAATCATAGCAAAAAAATTCAAGGAAGAGCTGGACGCCTATGTAGAAGCCTCTGGCAGCGAAGTAAATCAGGCCAAAAGTAACATTTATGGCTGGAACATCACCCCAAATGAAATGCTGAGAATCACTCGAGTCCTAGGGATGGAGGGGCATACAAACTGGGATGCATTTAAGTACCTGGGAGTTCCAATCTTTAAGTCTGCCCCAAGAGCTTCCCATTGGAGCCATCTAGCAGAAAAACTTAAGAATAAGTTCTCTTCCTGGGGGGCCAACTGGCTGAACCTAGCAGGGAAGACAGTCCTTATAAAAGCTGTAGTAGCTAGCCTCCCCATCTATCAATGCTCGCTGCTGTTAGCTCCAGCCACAGTCATTCAAAATCTTGAAGCATTTCAGAGACGATTCTTGTGGGAAAGAGGAAGGCAGGAAAAGAAGAAGCTGCATCTAGTTCGGTGGGAAAAAACCACAAAACCCTACATGGAAGGAGGTCTCAATCTTAAAAACACAAGAATTCAAAATCTGGCCTTAGGGGCAAAGCTTCTCTGGAAAATGGTTACCGGCAAAGCCACTTGGAGTAAACGAGCCATATGGAGGAAATACTTTCAAGGGTCTCGGGATAGATGCTTAGAAATCCCATGTAAGGAGTTGAAAAGCTCTCCCATCTTCGCACTCTGCAAAAAAGCGATCCCTCTCTTCACCCCCCATTTAACCCGGGTTCCGAAAAATGGCAGGAAAATAAGAATTTGGACAGACTCAATAATGGGCGACCCTCCGCTAGATCAGCACCAGGATCTGCAAGACCTCAAAAGATGGATGGACAGTCAAAACATCATAACTCTCTCAGACATCTCAGTTTGGGGGGAAGAAAGGCCTCACCTCTGGCAAGGATGGGCAGTCCCAAATAGACCAGCTATTCTAGACAGTCAATGGGATGCTCTCAAGAAGTTTCTACAAGGGAAAGCTCCGCTAAAAAAGGCAGGTAAAGACGATCGAGGATGGGGCAGGAATGCCCAGGCTTATACCACAACAGAGGGATACCATCTTTTCAGCTCTGTCCCCACAGCAATGCCAAACCCAGCACTTTGGAAAGAAGTCTGGAAACATCGCTCCCTACCAAAAATTGACCTCTTCAGTTGGACCTTGGCACACGAGAGTATCCCAACGGGGGAGAATCTCTGAAGAAGGGGCTGGGAAGGACCCTTTAGATTCCCTCTATGCCTCCAAGAAGAAGAAACAACTGACCACCTTCTCCTAAACTGCAGTTACTCAAAAAAAGTCTGGATGAAGGTAACAGGCTCCCAGTCAGCCACCAGCCTCCCAACTGATGTAAGAAGCCTTCTCCTCCAATGGGAATCCTTGTACCCCTTTGCTGACAAGAAAAGGAACCAAACTCTCTGGATATGGGGATTACTTCCAAAGTCTGTCCTATGGAATCTCTAGTTAGAAAGAAATTATAGAATTTTTAGAGACAACCAACTCAGTGAAGTCAGAACTATAACTAAAATTCAAGCTATGCTGGGGGTATCAACTGCACACCTCTGCTCCACAGTAAAGCTACACAATTTGGACAAAGAACAGGGGAGTTGGATAGCCCAATTCAATGTCCCAGGTTTAGGAAGCCAACAAGGAAGTCACCCAACCCAAGAAAGCTGGGAGATCAGGAAAAGTGGAAAGGAATTTGCCAACTGGAAAATCAATATCAAAATGCCTATCCTCCATTTTGATGGGGCCTCGAAAGGGAACCCAGGACCGGTCGGAGGAGGGGGCACCATTGAAGATCCCAAAAATGTCAAAGTGATGCAATATGCTCTCGGACTCAGTATAGAATCCAACAACAGAGATGAGGCATTGGCTCTCTGGCAAGGTTTGCAATTGGCAGTAAAAATCAGAGTCCAGGACTTGACAGTCATAGGTGATTCCAGAATCATCATCCAGGCCATGATCAAGAGCTCCACAACTCAAAGCATCAAGCTCAACAACCTCCTTGATAAAATTCGCCTCATTGTAAGAAATTTGAATTCCTGTCATTTCTATCATGTGTTAAGGGATAAAAATCGAAGTGCTGACCAAGAAGCCAACCAAGGTGTGTTATTGGAGGCTGGAGTGTTGTCAGTGAATGGCATAATGGAAAGAGCGGAAATCCCATGAACCCACGCAGTCCACGGGCACTCATCCAAATGCTAGATCGCGCAGGGGCAAAGGATTCGGGCGAATCGCACAGGCAGACAGGGACATAAGCTTTGGTTGGTCGGCAGGCTTGGCTAAGTACCATGAGGAATGGTGCCCCAGATATGATGCAGACAAAGGATCCGTGCGACCACGGCCAGAATCCAAAGGCGATAATGAACATGAGCGAAAAAGAAATAAAGGGAGGTCGGCCCCCTCTCATTCCAGCTCAAGAAAAGGTTTGCAAGACGCTTAGGAATCAAGAGAGGGTGAGGAAATAGAGTAAGCAAAGAAAAACGCACGTGGTGAGAGATCGTAGGGAGATGGCGTCTTCATCAAAAGGGAAGCTGAGCACAAAAGAGCGGGTGAAGGAGATGGACAAAACTCTAGCAAATTTGCAACAGATGCTTCAGCACCAATTAGATTTTTTGGAAAATTTGGACGTGGAGGCTAGACGCAGGCTGGAACAACTTGAGTCGGACATCACCATGACTAAAATTGGTTTTGCAGAGGAATTGGACAAGCTCCACAAAGAGCTGAAGAATCCTCAGCAAGAATTTGATGAGAGAATGGAACAACTGGAGGCTAAGATGGCCCAACTGAATAGCAACTGGATCCAGGATGAAGAGAAGTAATCTTATGTGTTAATGTAATTGTAAGCAAGCTCTACAAGCACTCT
>SNQJ01S0061024.1:0-10358 GCA_010110895.2 Picea sitchensis | reverse complement strand
GTTCTCCTTTCGCTTTGACTGGCCCTCAACTGGATGTCTTCAACACTTCGTCTAAGTGTTGGCCTGGTGCACTCCTTGCATAGGTCTTCCTCTAGAGTATTCAACAAATCTGCTTTCCTCCTTGAGCTTCAACTGCTCAGACCTCAAAGGTCTCTGTCCCTTCTGTCCCTCGAAGAGATGCAATTTCCCTCTTGGTGACTTCCGCTCAAGCACTCCTTGCTAATCTTGCTAAGTATTTAGTAACTCCATGAGTGTCTTCTCCTTGACACTTCTCTTCTCACTGAATTCGAAACAAAGTTCCTTGGTGCACTCCTTCCACTTGCTCGATGCCCACCTGACAGAGATTTATAGAATCCTCAACGATTTTGTCTCCTTGTGCCTTCCCCTGCACAGTCCTACCTCCAAGGTGTTCAATAACCTTGAGGCTATTCCCTTGAGCTTATGATTCCTCTAGTGTGCCCTCCTGGAATGTTCTTGCCTGAATTCCATAGAACTCAGATGTGCACTCTTTGCACTGGCTCACAGAGTCTTCAACACTCTATCATGCAACCCCTTTCATTTAGCCACAAAGAACCTAGACTGAAATTAGAAACTCATAGACAACAAATTTTGTCTATAACCTGTAGATGGAACCTATCATACATCTACAACCTAAATGAATAAACACATAAAGATGACATTAACGAAATACACATAAACACACAAAGAATCTCATGTAGGAAAAACTTCTCTTTGTATTAATATGAATGTCCAATTACAATATGGGTAAGCTCAGACTACAACAGAGTCTTGGCTCTCTCTTCCTTCTCTAACATAATCTCATCTACCTTATTCACTAATGAATCTAGATACAAATATCTCTTTACGAAAGCGGGATCCTCGAGCTCTTACCTCCATCTCACCTAATCTCATTAAATTACATTGAATTACAATCAATGACTGTCTAGTTGGACTCAGATCTAGATATCCTCAACCTTACCAACATTTAAATCAAAATTCAAACTTTGAAATGAGGGCTGACGACTCTCTCCTCCATTGAATGCATGTTGAATTTCTTGGCTAGCTAGTACGTTCCTTGTTGAAGAGATGATCCCGCATCATACTCCACTGCTGCGAAAAAATTCATGAGCTCCTACTCATGAGATTCCCAACTCTGTTGTTGAAATCCTCCTGGATCCCAAACTGTTCTTTGGAGTTGTCCATCTGCTCCATCGCCTTGTTGTTTTTGCTGCTTCTTCCCTAATGCTATGGAAGGCTTCCTTCTGCTCATCTTCTCATTGCTGGAAGTCTCATGTGCCGACCTCAACATCAGCCTTCTGATTTCTCCTATATCCCTATCTAGTTGTTCCAATGTCTGACTCTCTTTATGTAGTCTTCTCCGTTGCACTCCCTCCTCATTGATGGGAAGATCAACTTGATCCACCTTGTGATTTTATCCATCTCTTGTGGTCTTGACTTGCCACTCTACTGTAGAATTCAGTTATGTAGTCTCATCACTGGGCTACTGCTTAGCCTCCTCCTCTGACATCTTGACTGTCAGCTCTCCTGCTGGCATATCTCTAGCTTCCTCCAACTTCTCCTTGGGCTGGTATGCTCCATCTGTATCCAACATGATCTGTTGGATGTGTTGACTTTGCACTATCACCCTTCTCTCTAGGGCTTCCAACTCTTCACATAGATCAACTAAATCCATGTTGTCTTCTTCCTCCTCTTCTGCAGGCTTCAGTGCTGCAATCATCTCCTGGTCATCTTCCTGGCTGAAAATTTCGAACAATTCTGTTGAATGCTCTTCTCCCTCTACTGGGGAAAATGTCAATGTCTTCTCCTTCTCTTCTTCCTCCATGACAGTCACTATTATCTGTCCTTCTTCTGTTGTTTCATCTGCAACACATGCTCTGGCCTCAACTGGGCTTCCTGGTAGGAATATCTCAATTCCCCCAATGATCAGGATACTCCTTTGATCCTCCTCTGTCAACATTCCTTGTTGATCCAAACTCACCTTTGAGTTCATGATACTATCAAACAGTCTCATCTCCTCTCCCTTACCCACCTAGCTATCTAGGATTTCTGCCTTTCCCTCTTGACAGTCCATGAGATCCTCCAATGATCCCATCTCATTGCCCACTTGGAAATCTAAACTTTCTTCACTGCTCACCTGGTAGTTTCTAAGACCCTTCTCTGATCTCTTGTCCTCATTATCACTGAGACTCTTCCCAACTTTTGGCTCATAGATGTGACCCATATCCTCTTCACCTCTGAGGCTTTCAACACACCTCAGCCACATTCTCAACAACCTTCGTTGTACTCTGGTAAACAATTTATGAATGGGCCACTTCACCTTCTTCTTCATGGGCCACTCATACGCCCAATGCACTTTATCATCCTGCTGCATTTTAAATGCAAGCTTCTCCATTCATGCTCTTATCTCGCTAAGCTCTTGGTCCATCTCAGCCTTTCTTTTATGCTGGTGGTCTTTTCCTTGACCACTCCTTTGGCCTTCAGTATCCATCCTGTTCTTCTACCTACCCTCCTAGAAATTTTGTTGTTTACTCCGCAGCTGAGAGAATTCCTAGCTCCTTCTATAACCCACCTGGCTGTCAATTGTCTATTGCGGACTTGCAACAATCCTTCACACAAAGTCTTAGTAACCTGCCTTCAACTACTGATACCATTTGATGGCACTGAGTTGTTTCTTTCTCTCTATTTCCTCAACCTATATAAATCAATTATGTGTAGGCTCTGATACCACCTGGCGAAACACCTCACCTCAGCAGGGTCTGTTGACCTCCTGGTCTCTGGATATTCTCACCCTCGAGCTGGATTAGCTCTTCTAGGTCGCTTCTAGAACCTCCACTAAACAATTCCACAGGTCCTTATGACAAAACTCTACCCATGCGAACAAGAACCAGGCGCAATCTCCTCTCACGCTACCATGGGTTGTGACCACGAGCCTAACGCAAAAGGCGCGTCGCGATTTCGCATGTCATGTCTTTGCAAGTGAGACACCCCGACTCTCCCGACCTCCAAAGTCTCGACAGGGCCCTAGTAATTTCTATCTCCTCCCTTAAATTTAACCATATGACCCCTCTCTATGACTTGGGGCCAAACCTCCCGAGTGCCTCAGGATTTCACGACTTGCGACTTTTTTGAGAAGCTTCCTTCACACTCTTGACTTCTGAAATGCCGATATTTCGAAGCACCAAATCAATGAATCACACTCCTTCAGATTTGATGGCCACTATCAAATCACGAACTCAGGCCTCACGAATTCCTATAATTCTTCCCTTTGACTTCACTAATGTGCGAGTCAGTGATCTCTCACCACGCGTCCCCTTTTGATGGATGGTTCCGATGATTTCAGGACTTCACAACTTCACAAATTCCTCTCTCCTATGCAACTCCAAAGGGTTAAACCTTATGCAAGTTCCTCTAGATCTAATGGTTGTTGGTCCACGTGCTCAGATCCAACGACTGATATTTGTTTCCTCCTTCCTGGACGTATGATTTCGACAGTCCAGATTACTCCTCTGCAGTTGATCTAATAATAGATGTCACTCCTCCTTCTGAGATTTGTCTTTCTTCCCCGAATTGGAAGATTTCAATGCTTCGAAGGTCTCGACCTTCGATCTACCTCCTGCGAGCCCTATGACTTTGGGTCTCGTCTTTCGTTTTCCCTCTTGAGCTTTTGTCAATGAAACTTGACCTCGACCCTAGCACAATCCTTGCGCTCTGCACGTAGCTTTGTGCTATCTTCCTGATCTTGTCTGAGGTTTGGACCTCAAAGTGTCTCGACCTGTTGTTCCTTTATGTTGGAACTCTGTGCATGAAGGTACTATTCCTCCTGAGCTTTTTATTGCTCAGATTTCTAAGGGAATCGACCCTTGTGCATCTTCCAAAATACTTCTGGTGCCCCCCTGGCACACTTCTGCGCTGAACCTCCTGAGCTTCTGAACTTGAAACAAGTTCTCTCTACACATTCTTCTTTCACTTTGATTTTCTTTCAACTCGTTGTCTTCAACACTTCGTCTGAGTGTTGGCCTGGTGCACTCCTTGAACAGGTCTTCCTCCAGATTATTAAACAACTCTACTTTCCTCCTTGAGCTTTAACTTCTTGGACCTCAAAGGTCTATGTCCCTTCTGTCCCTCAAAGAGATGCAAGTTCCCTCTTGGAATATTCCGCTCAAGCACTCCTTTCCGATCTTGTAGAGTATTCTATAACTCTGTGAGTGTATTCTCCTTGACAATTCTCTTCTCACTGAATTCGAAACAAAGTTCCTTGGTGCACTCCTTGCACTCGCTCGATTCCCACCTGGTAGAGCTTTACAAAATCCTCAACGATTCTATCTCCTTGTGCCTTCCTCTGCACAGTCCTACCTCCAAGGTGTTCAATAACCTTGAGTCTATTCCCTTGAGCTTATGATTCCTCTGGTGCACCCTCCTGGAATGTTCTTTCCTGAATTCCATAGAACTCATATGTGCACTCTTTTCACCGGCTCACAGAGTCTTCAACACTCTGTCATGCAACCCCTTGCATTTAGCCACAAAGAAACCAAACTAAAATAAGAAACTCACAGACAACAAATTATGTCTATAACCTGCAGATGGAACCTATCATACATCTACAGCCTAAATGCATAAACACATAAAGATGACATTCACCAAATACACATAAACACACAAAGAATCCCATGCAGGAAAAACTGCTCTTTGTATTAATATGAATGTCCAATTACAATATGGGTAAGCTCGGACTGCAACAGATTCTCGGCTCTCTCTTCCTTCTCTAACATAATCTCATCTACCTTATTCACTAATGAATCTAGATACAAAGATCTCTTTACAAAAGGGGTCTCCTCGAGATCTTCCCTCCATCTCACCTACTCTCATTAAATTACATTGAATTACAATCAATGGTTGTCTAGTCTTAATCGGATCTAGATATACTCAGCCTTACAAACATTTAAATCAAAATTCAAATTTTGAAATGAGGGATGACGCCTCTCTCCTCCATTGAATGTGCACTGAATGTGCTGGCTAGCTGGTGCGTTTCTGGTTGAACCGATTCTCCTGCATCACTTTGTTTGCATATGTACCATATTCCATTACACACTCTCATAATGAAGGAAACTCTCTTTCTCTAAATACTTTTAGACACAAGTATCTAAGCCATATCTTAACAATTCCTTTTTCCTTCATTCTTATGCTTGCACATAGAGATGACTCATCCACTCCACAAGTCACACCTCATCTCATGATATCCTTTGTTTTTTTTTTCTCTTGCAAAAAGCTATGTAGTGTTCACCAAATTTCTACCATTCAAGGCTACAGAGTCCTCCCTTAACTCTTGGTGCATGAAAATGACAGTATTCACATGTTGGCTTCATATTCATGTGAGTTTTATATTGATTCTCTTTTGTAATCCATTCAGGCTCTGTAGTAGTTGAATACTAATCTTGGCTCTATTATTCTGAGTCCTTGTCAACCTTTCAATACTTGATCTGCAACCCTGCACTTCTCACTGAAGCTCTTTGATTCCTCAAACAAATGTACAAGCTTGACCTTATTCCATGTACAATTAAGATACTTCCTTTTAGGTTCCATCTCTTCTTCATAACATGTCAAGCATAGAACCATCTTCTTCTTGACGTGTCTTCTCAACAATTTCCCTTTTGAAGACTACTTCCCTATTTATGTTCTCCTTGACTTTTCGTCCCATTATACTTTGGAGATACACTAAGTTCCCTTGAAATGTACTCAAAATTCTCTATATGCATAAGCAATTCCCTTTCATTGTTGTCATAGTTATTTGAGTGTTGAAATATACTCCAATTGACTTAACATCCACCTATGATACCTTTTTCCACTTACCTTGACTATTCATGGACTTTGTTACCTCACGTTGGTGTCTAATTGCATCCAGATAGAACAAAACTACACATAATGGAATTTTCACTCTCTCATCCAATGAGTGATATACCCTTGCACCATGTTTTCTATTAGGCACTCTAACACAGGGGATGTACTACTCTAATTATTCATAGAATAATTCCTATATACAATGCACCTTACTTTCATATATTCATTATGACCCTATTTATTAGAAAACTACCTTCTTGGATTCTCAATTTACCTAGTTGAACTTGAATCATATCTTAACATTCTTCCTTCTTGGCCTATGATCATATTGTGAAAAAACCTTGAAATAACACTCTCTCCTTGAGTGTCTCTTCTCATCCTTGACACCAAGGTTCAAACCCTTTTACCTGCTATTTAAACCACTTTTCATGTTCCCATGCTTTTCACCTCCATGTGTACCTACTGCACATGAAATATAATGAATTCTAGATGGTCCTTCTTATTCATCATCCACATTTGATATGCACATTTGTCATATATCATTATTTTATCACATCAAAGTTTCATTGGAGGTTTTCATATTGCTCATTGATTCTATAAGTCTTGTTCTTACAACATCCTTAAGAATCACATGCTTATTTTGAAGGGCTGTCTCTGCCTCCCCCCCCCAACACATGGAACATAAACCTTCTATGTTCCATATGTTTAAGATTCTATGAAATGTGCATAAAACAACATTTGTTAGCTAAAAACTATCATTTACAATTCTGGAAACATATGCACAATTTTTCCCTTCAAGGTCCACAAGCATCTTCCTTCTGATTTCTTATGAGTTTATCTACTCAATTGATCTAGATTTTATGAGTAGAACGAAATGAATACAGATTATTAAAAGATGCTTAACACAAAATAATAGAGATACAATAAAACTGTTTTTTTATTCAGTAAGGAAATAAGCTGAAACTGTAAAATGTAGCGGAAAACATACTTGCTAGAATGGTGGTGGCTTATCTCTAAGAAGAGATGTGACGACTGTGCTCATTCGCAAGAAGATCGTTACAATGAGGCTCTAAAGGAATTTTACAATAAATAGGAATGTCAAAAACCCTAGACATCCAAAAACCTAACCCTAGGAGATGAAGCGCCAAAAGTCACGTGGGCCTCGTTTGGGTAAGTTAGTCCATCAACTTCTCGAGGTCGTAACTTTTGCATACGATCTTTGTTTTAGGCACAAGATAGCTTGTTGGAAAGGTATAACCGAGAATAACAATTTTCGACTGGCCCAGGTCAATTCCTTATATTTTTAATTGGGCCCCAAATCCCCAAAAAATGTCGTTTAGGGCCTCAAAACGACCCTAGAAGTTTGGAACCCGAAAAACTACCGAAAAACTGCGAAGGTGGAAAACTGTTTTTCAAGCTAGTGGAATAGGTGGGTGGCCACCAATATCCACCAGGATCATCAATTCACAATTATGGGTGAATATATGGATCATTATATCCAATATGTTTCCAATGAATATTTTCTTCCTCAAATCTGAGCTCTATGAAAAAAGTTATAGTCATCTGAATATTGCTAATTTAACCCTTTTGTACACTTTTCATTCTGGTGCAATTAATCCCATACACCAAATTTTGCCACTTGTAGAAGTAAATATTTCAAGAAACATAGAAATTTTTATATGAGACATAGATATTAATTATTATAGGAAAATCATAAAAACTCTCATATCATCAATTCGATCTTCCAATAAAAAACTACAACAATATGGAAATGACAACTTTGTCATTTTTTCTCCCCTTTTTTCCAGACTTAGAATCTTTAGCCAAACTAGCTATCTCCCAAATTGTGCACTTCTGGAAAAATTTCACTCAATAAAATTTGTTTGGATTGATGATTGTATAAAATGTCGAGTACATAAATTTTTCCAGTTTTTCCATCCCGGGACCCTTTTCCTCCTCTGAAAATCCCAAAAATCCCCAAAAAGAGGTCTAGAATAGTGGATTTTTCCCTGTTTCAACATCTCCATTCCAAACCCCTTTGGATTTATTCAATTCCTTCCTGGGAGATTTCCATGCCTGTTTTCTGTACTCTCTCCAAGAATTTCAGTTTAATCTGGGTCTTTGCCAATGATCTGGACCTGAATATTTAAAAACCACTATTTTGCAATTTTTGACAAATCCAAGAAGGAATGAGTAATGACCCTCTCTCTCTCTCTCTCACTTTTTTATATATCCTCACTGTGGAAAATAACTAGAAGTTTCATCTCAATCGTAAATAATCTACTCTAGTTATGTCCAAAGTAAGATTTTGGCTCCAGACTAGTTTTTTTTTAAGACTAAGGACAATTATTCCTATGTGGCATCTTTGTTGACGTGGTTTCTGATGTGGCATTCCAAGTCCACATGGCACCTTGAGTGAGTTCATGTCATACTCCTGGAAAATTTATCCCTTCCTCATCGACCTTCTCTCTCTTATTTCTCCTCTTTCTCTTACATTGGCCTTAAACACTAATAAAATATTAATATTTTACAGGCCCAACTGACACACATATGACCCTGGATGGGACAAGGGCCCCACCTTGACTGAAAGATTCCACATGGCACCCCTTTCATTTTTCATGGGGATGGGTGGGTCACATCCCATACCTTTACCTTGACGTGTGCAATTTTGCACATCTCATAGATCTGATGACTGGGATCTGGCAAGATCAACGATGGAAAGGCCATGTCGCATCCCAAACATGCACGAGCTTTAAGAAACCTTTCGGTCACGCCAATAGTTTCATCTCGCTACATGGCATGATCTGAGTGGTGTTGCATGGTGCAAGGCCATGTCTTGATATTATGGTAGCTTCGGGAGGTATGAACCTCAATTGTGACCTTTGATAAGATTAGAATGTTCCAGAAGAAAGCACAGAAATGAAAGTAACCCTAGATGAGATGTCAGCTGAAGAGAGATAATTAATATGAATTAATTAGTACCCAGAGAGAGAATTTGGCATAGGCAAGTCTACTAGGAATACTATAAATACAGGGCATCAGTCTCTCATCTGACACACTTCTCAGAATTGCAGAAAGCATGTTCTGCACATTGCAGTCTAGCAATCTTGTGCACAATTCATGGGGAAGGTGTTGCGCCAGTTTTGGGTGGGATTCTCAGATCAGATTTGGTTACTTCTTTCTTGGTGCATTATCCTTTCTTGGCTATTGAATTGCTACCAGGATTTTTCTCTCTGTCAAGGTCAAGGTGCTCAGAGGGTGGCTTCGGCCTATGGTTGGGTGACAATAATGATATTGTCAATGGTAAAATGAGCACATTCATTCATATTATAATAGTTTATGGGCCCACACCTACTTCATTCAGTCTAACCACTGGAAGGAAACATAGCCATTAGGATATTGAGCTCACTGAGGAATTACCACTAGGGTTACTAGTAGGAGTAGTTGTAGAAACCCTAAATCTCAGATCTGGCACCTTGTGATGGAGCGTCTCGCTCAAGGAAAAGATATTCAAAAATTCCCTAGTTCATCGCATCTTTTGGCTCTCTCAAAAGATAGAAATGTCATAGTTGAAGTTTTGGATCGAGGCATGACTAGCTACCAGTCAACCGAAGACATGAGTGAAAAGATCAGTCTTCTACACTACTCAACACTCACTAGAATGATTGAAAATGACATGTGGATAATCGATAGTGGAGCTTCTAGGCACATGATGGGAGATCAATCTAGACTCTCAAATATAAACGAGAATAAGACATCGTACAAGGTAGATCTTGGAGACAAAAGTACTTACCCAGTCGAAGGATTTGGAAAAGCTTCCGTCAAGTTGAAAATAGGTAACAATGTTCATTTAAGCAATGTTTTATATGTATCTGGTTTAGAAAAGAATCTTGTATCCATATCTTTCCTAGAAGACAAAGGAAGCATAATAGCTTTCATAGATGGAAAAGTGTTATCTTGGCATAAATATTCTAGCATAGAGAATGCTAGGGTTATTGTAAGTTGTGAAGCAAATCTATATAGACTACTAGAACAAAATGAAGAAGCTCTCGTACATGACGAAGTAAATCCCAATGAATTTTGGCACAGAAGGTACACTCATATTAATTATCAAGCATTACCTTTTCTCAAAAGGATGGTTGAAGGAATACCATAATTTCAATCTACACATGAAGGAATTTGCAAAGGATGTGCTCTTGGGAAGAATATCAAGAAACCATTCCCAAGAAGCAACAACAGATCTAAGGAGATTCTAGATCTGATACACTCAGATGTTTGTGTTACGATGCCAGTCAAATATCTAGGAGGATCTCTTTACTACGTAATCTTCATATATGATTATTCAAGAAAGACTTGGTTATATCTACTGAAGAAAAAAGATGAAGTATTCAACAAGTTTCAAGAATTCAAAGCAGAAACAGAGAACCTCACAAATAAGAAGATCTTGACATTAAGAACAGATAATGGAGGAGAATAGACCTCGAAAGAATTCGTTGCATTCT
>SNQJ01S0061023.1:50543-67112 GCA_010110895.2 Picea sitchensis | reverse complement strand
ATCCAAAACCCTAACCCAATGACCTGGATTAGTCCAAAACCCTAATTCCTTAACCGGAAATAGAAAACCATCGGCAAAAACCATGTGTCGAAAACCACCTAATATCATGTGGTCCCGGAAATATGTCATCCCGGAAATATGTCGGCCCGGTGATAATATGTCGGCCCGAAACCAGCGAAAATATGTCGGCCCAAAAAAAAAAAATCGGGGGCGCTGCCCCCGAACCCCTTTACCCCCCTGCGCGCCCGGCGCTCAGACACTACTACTCGTGCAAAGAATATAACACATACCCAACAGTTTTATTGGGGTGAAACAAATGAGGCAACTAACCTACATGCTAACCTATCTTCCTAGGACCATTAACCCATATTAAACTGTTGGGTCAAGAAATTACTCTACCTTAGGGCTATCTGACCAGGATTAGGCATTCTGGTCGGATTTATTCACTAATATAACCTAAGGGCTATCTGATCAGGATTAGGCAGTCTGGTGATATTTATTCCCTACCCTATCAACATCAAAATTTAAAAAGAACTTGGCCATGCTTGAAAGGTATGGCCAAGTTACTATTATTGCATGGGGCTTTTTATTTCAATTCTTTTATGCCCTCTTTTCTTTTTCTTTTTCTTTTCTTTTTTCTCTTTCTTTTTACTTTTTTCTTTTTCTTTTTCTTTTCTTTTTCCTTTTTTCTCTTTTCAAATTATTTGCAGAATGAAAAATCATTTGTCAACAAAAACACTAGATACAGATAATATCCCATTCACCAGTTGATTCCCATAATTTATGGGGAGATAACAGCGGCTCCACCTAGCGATGGTACTTTCCCTGTGAAGTGCCAAGAATCCTGGTTCCTGTCGTTCTGAGAACTTCTGCCTAGCGACCTTCATTGATTTTATTCTCAAAAATTGGAAAAACAATTATCAACAGCTTAGGGCCTTCTCTTCGAGCTTCAACTAACTGACGAATGTCCTTCCCCTCAGACAATGCAAGTGAAAATGAAAATTAAGATGGTATGTACAATGGATATTGTGAATTTGAATCTTCTACTGAGGTGGGATATAATGTTTCAGCATTCTGCCATTCACAGGTGCTCCTGGCAGATCTGACCCATCAACGTTGTTTAGTAAGAAAGCATTGTTTCCCCTAAAAGCTTGGATCATGTATGGACCTGTCCATAGATGGTCAAATTTCCCATGCTTTCCCTTGTCCTCATTCCTGGCATCCCATCTCAACACCAAATCTCCCAGCTCAAATTCATCCTCGGTTCGTTTGTCAAAAATCTTCTTGATGTTTTCTTGGACAACCTGTGTTTTGTTGAAAACATCCTCCCTAGACTGCTGCAACAGGATCAACTGGTTGATCCTTCTCTGCGAGTCATTTGGCTCAGCTTGTACCTCTTGAAGTAACTTCATGACAAGGACTCCCAAAGAAGTGGGGAAAACAACCTCTGTACCATAGACCAGCTGGTATGGTGACATACCAATTGACCTTTTGGTGGTCAGTCTATCAGCCCATAAAGAAAACACCAACTTATTGTGCCATGATTTCTTGTTTTCCTGCAATGTTTTCTTGATGATATTTACCAAATTTTTGTTTGAAGATTCTGCCAGCCCATTCCCCTGAGGGTAGTAGGCTGTGGAATGCCCCAAACCAATGTGATACTGGTTGCAGAAATCTATGAGTTTCTTCGACCGAAAGACAGCTGCATTGTCAGTTATAATCTTTTTAGGACAACCAAAACGAGATAAAATATTATTTTCAAGGAATTTGATAATAACAAAGTCAGTGGCTTGCATGCTTGGTACTGCCTCGATCCATTTGGTAAAATAATCGGTGGCAGTAAGAATCCACCTGTGTTGGCCTGAAGATGGGGGGTGTATTTCTTCAATGAAATCGAGTCCCCATTGCTGGAAAGGGGCCTCAACTGAGATTGGTTTCAGAGGTAGAGGAAGGAGTTTCCTTTTGCCTTCAAATAGTTGACACTGGTGACATGTTGTTACCTTCTAATGTACATCGGCAAACAGGGTGGGCCAGTAGAATCCAGCTCTGAGTATTTTGTTGGCTGTGACCTTCCAGTTCAAATGGCCACCACATTCTCCTGCATGAAACTCTTGCAACACTTTATCAGCTTCATCTTTCAGTAAACAATTTAACATAATGCCTACAGGATCTTTCCAATATAAATTTCCTTCTAGAATACAGTATTTCAAAGCTTTCAACTTTAAAAATCTAGCTTTAGTCTTGGTTAAACCAGGGGGAGCTTGTAAATTTGGAAAACGAATATAAGGTCTGCATACCATGGAGAGTTGAGAAATACTTCTCTAACGTTTGGAGTCGCCATCTCACCCTGTTCATCTGCCACATCTAGAAAATTAATGTCAAGAGCTTGGAAGTTAGATTCAGCCATTAATTTACCAAGGCCTTGGCCTTTGATTAGTTTTGTGGGCTTAATCTCTATATTGTATTCTAAAATAACAACAATCCATTTTCCCCTTCTTCCATCAAGGTTGTCCTGTGTCAAAATATCCTTTACTACCACGTTCGGAACATAAGCTATGGTGTGGGAATGGAGAATGTAGACCCTAAAGTCCTTTATGGCTTTTACCAAAGCAAAAGCTTGCTTCTCCATGATATTGTAGTTCAGGGAAACATCTCTTAATGCTTTGATGAAGAAAGCTATTGGATGTTCATACCCTTCGCTGTTCTTTGCAGTAACACCGCTACTATAGTATGTTCAAATGCGAAAGAAAAGAGATAGAAATCTTTAGTAAAATTGGGACTGATCAAAACTGGGGCTTCTGTGAGTGCTCGTTTGACTTGTTCGAAAGACTGTCTAGACTCAGGATCCCATTTTATTTTTACATCTTTTTTAAGCATGTTTGTAATGTTCTTGAGGAGTTCTGCCAGATTGTGAATGAATCTTCATATAAAGTTAATTCTTCTGATAAAAGACTATAGTTCTTTGAGGTTTCTTGGGTGTTCTAATTTTAGTATGGCCTCTATTCTACTGGGTTCTATTTTGATTCCTTCCTTTGAGATGATATGTCCCAGTAGTTTGCCTTCTTATAACCCAAAAAGACTCTTCTTAGGATTTAAAGAAATCCCAAACCTTCTACATTTCTCGAAAACTCGTCTCAGGTGCCTCAGGTGTTCATCATCGGATTGGGAAAACACAGTCACATCATCTAAATAAACAACAATAAACTTACCCGACTCTTCCACGAAGGCGATATCCATTGCCCTCTGGAAATTTACTCCTGCATTCATCAGACCAAAAGGCATCTTCACATACATGAAAGTGCCCCATGGTGTTGTGAAAGCGGTTTTTTCTTGGTCATTCGGGTGAACTAGGACCTGGTTGTAGCCCGAGAAACCATCCAACAGAGATATCCGACTAGACTTGACCACCCTTTGCAGGATGTGGTCCATCTTCGGCAAGGGGTAGTTATCCTTCAGGGATACTTTGTTCAGATTTCGAAAATCAATGCAGAGTCTAATTTCCCCGGCTTTCTTATGTGTAGGGACCAAATTAGATACCCACTTGGAAAAACGTAGCGGGACTATGATCTTGGCATCGTACATTTTCTTGATTTCTTTTTCTATCAGAGGGAGCAACTTGGGATTTATCCTCCTAAGTTTCTGCCTAAACAGTTTTTGGTCTTCTTTTATGGGAATCCTGTGTTGTATGATGTTGGTATCATATTCTTTCAAATCTTCATAGCCCCAGGCAAAAACATCTGAATATTATTTGAACAACTCGATGTATTTCAGCTTTTGTTCTGGGGGTAAAGATTTGGACAGTTTGACCATCCTAGGTTTCTCTTCAGTCCCTATATTACAGTCTTCTACTTCTTGTCCATGGGCTTCTATTTTTGGTTTTTTGGCTACATCATTACTGTCAAATAAATCTTCTAAAGGAACAAGACCCCTAGGAAAAATATTTCTTTTCAACTGTAAAACGTTAGCATCCAATTCGTCATCGCATAATTCTTCAAACTCTACGGTATTTACACTATCAATTTCAAAATCCAAACTATTTACATTTTCATCTTCATTATCTAAATCTATATTAGTACATTCAAAATCGTTTTTGCACTGTAGAAAGTCCTCTGTCTGATCATCATTACCAAACACTTGCCAGTACCTGATATTATCGGGGACTGTCGGTCTGCATTTCACCTCAATAGTATATGGGCGAGTCTAGCGGAAAGGAATCTTACAGGTGGCTGCTGACGTAGTCAATCCATCGACCAGAATATTCTGTCCCCTCGGCATTACCTACAAGTCAACCTCATTAAAACACCTCAAAGCATCAAGAACAACATTCATGTAGGCTCTAAGGCATGGGTGTTTAGCAGCGTACTCACCTTTGAATTGCTTGATTATTAATTCAGAGTCACCTCTTACCATTATCTCTTTAGCACCAACTTTTCTCAAAAGCTTCAGGCCGAGCATCAAATCTTCATACTCAACAATATTGTTAGTACATTGAAAATTTAGTTTGTAAGAATGGTTTTCTGAATACCTTTTCCTGTGATTATGCAGCCAGACTCCTGCTCCTGGTCCTTCTTTACTTGCTGCTCCATCAAAGTCCATGCTCCAGAAATCAGAGAACAATTCTTCAATTATCACGTTCTTCATCTTTGCTACCTCACCGGTTTCTGGACCTTCATCTTGACTAGATAGGTCTTCCATCAGCTGAGTATCTTACTCTTCCGTATCACCATCATTGTACAAGATGAACGAATCTAAATCGGAATGCATGAAGTAAAGGGGGTAATTGTGTGGTTTTTCTTGGCTACTGATCATGTACTTCATCAGTGTTTCTCTGTATAGCCTCGTATGTTGCCCAAACACTGGGATAGTGGCGTAAGACATATCCAACTGTAGGGTTCCTTTCAACTTAGCCCCCCAAGACCGGGATAGCAACATTCCATACTTTGGTGGGATGTCTGCAACCACCACATCCATTACCATGCTCTTCACAGGAATCTGGACCAAGGTGATGCATAGGTCCTTGATCAAACCAATACACTTAACTTTGTTGGAGTCAAATGAGTGTAAATATTTGTATGGCCTGGTGACCTCCAGTCTCAGCTTTTCCATTACTTCTTTAGGCATCATATTGTGGGAGGCACCCGAATCCAGCATAGCGTTATGCAAGATCAAGTCATGTATATTTAGACTGATGTAAAAAGGAGCGACCTCGCCAGTATCATCTCTACCATCTACTTTAGGCCCGAAAAGAAGTTTGGGATGATCATCAGTAAGGTTCACCATGTCTGACTGATTCATTGATCCAATGGTTAAGGCCTTTGTGCCCATGTCAGCTTCAATGGCCAGTGCTTTAATTACCTGTGAATGATACCCGTCTCTGTTCATCAATTCTGTAAGTGGGATGGGAATTTTTATTTTTGCTAATTCCCCCTCAAGGCTAAAGGATGTAGGAGCTTTGCCTTGGCTCATCAGTTTTGATTTGTCTGCTATATTCTTTGGCTCAGAAGTACTCGGCATATTAACATGTGAAGCATCAGGCTATGATGGCCTTTTCACAATGGTGATGTTTTTCTTCACGGGAGCTTCGGCGTTACTTTTCTCAGGGATCTTTTCTGCAACAGTCTTCTCAGAAGTCTTCTCAGTAGTACTTTTCTCAGAAGTCTTCTCAGCAGTTAGCTCGGAGGTCTTTTTGGTTTCAAATACCTTCTTTGTTTCAGTCATCTTCTTTGGAGAACTGCCTTCTATCTTCTTACTCCGCAGATTGTATTGCCAGTGTACCTCCAGAATAGCATTTTCAAAGGCCTGTTGTTCTACATCTTCAACTTCTTCACTTACCTTTTTTTGATTTAGCAGAAAGAGTTCCTGCTCTTCTTGAGTAAGGAAAATAACCTCGTTGTCGTGAATGCCCATGAGATTGATATGAGTGTCCTCCAATTCCTCAATCACTCCCTCCCCTTCATCAACATATTTTTCCTGTAAAGGAGGTCTGATTTGTTGATCTGGACCCCTCTGCTCTCTTTGATCCCTAGGATCTCTCTGTCTGATTTGAGGAGGGTTTCTCCTGAAATTGGGGTTCCGAACCTGAGGAGCAGGTGTGTTGTCTCTCAGAGGATTTCTGTCTGACACGATCATTCTTTCCAGCATTAGTTCTATTTTTCTGGCCATAGAATCCAATCTGGAATCTATGGTCGACGTGGAAGGTTCTTCTTTGATCGTGACTCTCCTTTCTGACCTCTGTAGTGCCCTTTTCGCCAACAAATTGGCCTCCACACTTATAGCACTTTTCTGCATGTACTCTAGGGTGGCAGCATTTCTTTCTCTTAGTTGGTATGACATGTCAGCATCAAATCCATTAGGGAATTTAATCAATGCCAGAACCTATGGAGGTTTGATTTCAATTGGGATTTCATTGTACAGGTTGTTGAAACGGGTGCAATAATCTTGTACCATCTCACCTTGATTTCTTCTTATATTCTCGTATTCTGATAGTATTTGGAGAGGGTTTTTCTTTACCTCCCATCTATCAAGAAAACTCCTTTGAAAAGCGACAAGGTCAGGGATTGAGGTGGTAGGTAAAGCTTTGTACCATTTCTTGACATCACCTGTCAAACTCTGGGCAAACAGTCACATTTGAACGTCAGCCTCATCAACTTCTTGTAAGTCAAAATAATCATTCATTTTGTCCACATGTTGTTGGGTGTTTAAAGGTCTGGTTTAATGAACTGTGGAATTCTTGTTTGGTAGTCTTGGGGCATGTCATGTAGTGGCACAATCAACACCAAAGGAGCATATCGAGCTACCATGATGGGTGGAGGAGGTGGAAGGACAACCTGGATGGTCGGCGAGGTAGCGACTGAAGATGAGGACGAGGAGGGACTGGACAGTACTGAGGTGGTGATTTTTAGTTTGGTCATGGGAGACAAGACTTCGGGGGTTTGGGGTTGCAACATAGTTGGGTCAAAGACAAGTCCAGTCATAAAACTGTTAGATTGTGCTCTAACCAGGCTTCTCTGTGGAAAGGTATCAAAGTCAAGGTTTTGAGAGATATCTGGTTTTCCTGAAAAGGAAGGAGACTTATGAAGGGGAGTATAACTCACTGAATCGGCAGCCGAGGTCTTTCGTTTGAGCAAATGTTCGTGGTTATCTATCACTATAACGGGTTCTAGGTCTGTATGAGATCAAGTGTGAACTTTCTTTGGAGCCAGAACTCTTTTTGGTTTTTTATATGTATATATTTTTTTATTTTATTTTGCGAGTCTGAAAATAATATGTACAAAGCTTGATAAACCTCTAAACATTACTTTCTTCTCAAAATCAAATGTTCTTTCTAGGGGAAAGAAAACATGAAATTATCAAATTTTAAGTTCCCTTCCCAGCAGAGTCACCATTATGTTAGCACTTGGTAAATTTCCTAGAGGTTAAAGCATAAGAAATCTACAAAGGTAACTTTATCCAACCGCTTTTAAAGTTGGGATCTAGCCCTTCCAACTTTAGAGAGGGATCTCTCTATATGATTTAGATTTGTTTATAATTTTAGATATTAGTATAGGTAAAGAAACAGGTGGTTTTTGTTGTCAAAGTGTATTTTGAATTGGTTGAGACAGTCTACACCTCCATTGGGCTATGGGGTCTGTGTTATAATAAACATGAGATATAAACCAGAAACGTAAAGGAATACTTCTACAGGGTGAGATAATATACTCACTGGATCTTTAATACCTTAAATGATGGACAGAAGAAAAGATGAGAAAGATATATTCAACTAAGAAGCAATTAAGAATTCCTTAATTGAAAACACCAGAAGATAAACACTAAAATCTTTAAAGTCAGAAATAGGGTACACAAGATAAGTCCTGCAACATATGTTACTCTTAAAGATTAGTTTCAGAAAACAATATGATCACAAAGCAAGAATAACATTCAACTTAGAAAATAAACATCACCAGTGAATACACGCAAGAATCCTGTAAAAGTGCCTCCTTTTTATTAATGGTAGATCTCTTCAAAAATGTTACAATCTGATAGCCTCAGGGTGTAAAGATCAACAACCCTCTATACTTCGAAAGGTGAAGTATTTATAATTCAAATTACAAACGTTCCTATCATAACTAATCAGGACGTTCTCATTCTATTTTAAGCCTAACTAATTTAACTAATCAAACTGATTGATGACTTGGTACAACTGCATGCGGAATTTCTGGGGTAGGTCGTTGGCGAGGTTCTTTCACAACCACTTCTGACTGGACAGGTGACTGGACCTGGACAACTCATCTGCTAATCGAGCAAATCACAGAGTTCCTCCCATCTGAGATGACTAGGAACGGTGATTTTGAGCAGTCTCCAATACACTTCATCCATTTCCGTATATTTGGTGAAAGTGGGCTTAGTGAGGAATATGTATCGAATCTGATGTTGGATACTGATGTCCAACTGAAGAGCGTCTAGGAATGATTTTCCGGTGATGCTCCCTTGTATGCCAGCAAATTTTGAACTATCTTTAGACACTTCAGACAGTCTCTTTTTGTAATCTGGGAGTGTCATCAGTTTATCATTAATAACCTTCAGACCAGGGAGACCCTTCTTTTGGATATCTTCAATCTTTCTGAAGAATTTATGTACCCCTAGGTCCATGGTCTAAACCTTTTCTTCTAGTTGAAGCAATAATCCCCTCTTGGTCAAAAATATTTTGACCTCAAGGATGGTCTCTATTCTGTCCTCGATCTTCAACTCTTCTAGCTCTTCTCGGGTCTTAGAATTTTGGAATTTGATGATCTCATTTGCCTGAGTTAGCATCTCCCCCAATTCTACTCTGATCTTTTCAATAGCCTATTTGATCCTCTGGACCAACTCGTTCTGTTCAAACATAATTTGGATCATTGGCTATAACTCATTTATGGACTTTGTGATGTCTGTCCATACATTCTCTTTGACCTCAACCAAAGTCTTCCCTGCCACTGTTTGCTTTTGGAGCTGCTGTAGTTCTTTCCTAAGCTGTTTAGTTACCTGCTTTTCTTTGGATAGACTGGTTTGGAAAGAAGTTTTGAGTTCCTGGAGCTTTTCAACTTCCTTCTTCAGCCTGTTGATTTCTGTCTCTTGCAGGTTCATCTTCTCCATGGATTTGGCGAGGTCGGTTGTACCTTCTGGTGGTATCACTAGTGTTGTGGATGGAATTGTTGTTACTGCTGCTATGCTTGCTCCTGAAATCGGAATGGCACTCAATGGAATGACTTCCATTGGCTTCATATGTTCCTTCTATTTTAAAGGGTGGAATGAAAGGTTTGACCACTGTGGTAAGCGAGACTTCTATTTCTCCGGTTGGATCGGGAACTGTGGTTGTCTTGGGTCTCTTAGTGTGCAACTGGAACTCTTTGTATGACACCTCCATGATAGGCGGAGATGATTCTTGTCGGGGCCTTTTTTCCTTAGGGACCTGTGGCGTGGAAGTTGGAAGTACAGTGGTTGGGGGAACCTACTGTTCCACTTCGACCAAGGTGTCAGGCACCCACACCGTCTGATTAGCAAATTTCTCAATCTTGGGCTTGGCTTCATGGACATACGGGATATTTTTGTTCTTCACCCGCATTTCTGAGATGATCCCGTATGCATCATAGTGCCATGGGAAACTTAAGAAGAACTTCATCTCTCTCAGCATCCGGTCAGCTTCTTCTCCGGTGCCTCGACTGTTGCATATGAAGGAGCCAATCTGCCCTTTGATCCGAAACTGCCACTTTTTCTTCAAAGACACGAAATGAATATCATCTGAATTCATGATTTGTCTTATGTATTCTAGAGCAAAAATTCTTACCGACACATACTTAGGCAGCTTGTAAGGTGCCAACTCACACCCGAATACTCTGATCTCTGTGTGGTTTTGATATAGTTACCAATCCCTGGTCTTTGTGTTGTCCGAGAGGTGCAAGACTCTCTAGACTTCGTCATTTATTCAAGGCTCGGGCCTGCCGCTCAACATGCTTACCACAAGGTGGTAGAACAGGTCAATGAACGCTTTGAAGATGTACTTTGTGGAGTTATTCTTCAGCAAAGAGGTCCATGCTGTGACTGGATGAGGCTTTCCATTTGTGTCCATCTTCTGCATGGAAAAACTAAATTTATCTGCTTGAAATTAGATGAACATGTATGCCAGTATAGATGAATATTTGAACATGCCTTCTATGCCAAAATTCACGAACTGTTCGTGAATATTGTCGGACAAGAAGGTGTTGTAATCAAACTGTGTTGTGTGTTTTTCATCATTGGATAAAATGGATAGAAAACCTAGAATGGGCTCATCTACCCACTGGTCGGAATAATAACCTAGTAGGGAGCAAAGTGAGGAAATGACTTGGTTTCCTTTGGTGGAGAACATAGATGACAGGTAAGGGGGATTTTTTGAAGGGAATTGAGCAGAGGTGGGAAGAAAAAGCTCGAATATCTGAGCTCTCTAGGGAAAAGTCATCTTTTGATATAACTCAGTAAGTATTTCTAGGTTGAAAGGGGACGTCGATTCAGCACGGGGAATTTGCATCATCTGGTCTATGTCTTCGAGAGTGAAGAGGAACAGGGTGTCTCCGGATGAGGATATGACAGCTCTCTGTTCAGGGATGTAGTGATCTTGGCATTTAAGTGTGAACTCGGGGAAATGGTGTATCTGGGGAAAAAGGTAAAGGGGTAAATTGGACTCCCAGAGCCCAATTTCATCGCTCTGGTCCAGGAAAAACTTTCGGAGCCATGACTGGAGGTTTGAATAATTGAGATCACACTTGGTATCGACGATCAATCTATCTTTGTCAACCAATGGGATTTTGTCCAGGTCGACAGGAGGCGGGAGAAAAGGATTCTTTTGTTCTTTTGTTGGTCTTGGCTTTGGCGCCATCTCTGAAACAGTACCTGCAATGAACACGATGTTAGTGGGGTCGACTGACTATGGATGGAGGCAATGGGAATCCAATGGAGGAGTGAGAGGTAGATTTTCTGGTGCGATGGAGGAAAAGTTAATGGAGGGGGAAAACGGTAGTTTTATTTAAAACTTGGGTCGGTTTGGCACGGGAGACAGGTCAGCCGGATAACGGATATGTTATCCAGTAATAAATGGAAAATGGGACACTTGGGGGTGAGATGGCAGGTGACGGTGGCCAAAACATACGGACGGATGATGTGGCTGCTAGGGATTGGAGGTGAAAGTCACAATAAGGGGCTGGTCATAAGTGGAAAGGGGTAGGGGACTGACAGCGGGGACTGACATCAGTTATGGGATGGGACACAACTTGGGAACAAGTGGAACAAGTGGACTCAGTGGAGGATAACGTCCATGAGTGACGAGGGCTGTTAGATAGCATGTGGTGACAGGACTTCGGAAGTAATAAACTTGGGCCACGTATGATAAGGGGCCTTCCGGAGGGAGATAACCATTCCGGACCCCCCCCCTTGGTTAAAAGCAGAACATCAGGGGGGGTCTGAAAACAATCTTAGACCATTGATCTGCACGCCCGTTTCCTAGCCGCAGATCTTAGCTTGCTCTTTAATACTCATTCCGGACCCCCCCCCTCCATTAAAGGTAGAACAGACAGGGGGGTTCGGAATCAAATCTAGGCCTTTGATTTCAGCGCTCGTCTTTGGGCCGTCCATATGTGCACAATTCTTATTATTGATTCTGCACCCCCCCCCCAGTTAAAAGCAGAACGGTTGAGGGGGTCCGGAATGCCCTGTGCATCGTAGATCTGGGCGCCATGATATCAACTATCGAAACGTGCATGGAGCATAAATCAAGAGCGGAGAAACATGTGTTGGGAAAACTTAGGATAGGTGCATCTTATGGGTTTTTTCCCAAACTTTTCACATAAACACCACCAAGGGACTTCGACCAAACTATCCTTTAGGCATTTGGGACATGATGCAACATTTTTCATCAAGCTGGTTTTATTGGGGTGAAACAAATGAAGCAACTAACCTACATGCTAACCTATCTTCCTAGGACCATTAATCCAGATTAAATTGTTGGGTTAAGAAATTACTCTACCTTAGGGCTATCTAACCAGGATTAGGCAGTCTGGTCGGATTTATTCACTAATCTAACCTAAGGGCTATCTGACTAGGATTAGGCAGTCTAGTCAGATTTATTCACTACCCTATCAACATCAAAATTTAAAAATAACTTGGCCATGCTTGAAAGGTATGGCCAAGTTACTATTATTGCATGGGGCTTTTTATTTCAATTCTTTTATGCCCTCTTTTCTTTTTCTTTTTATTTTCTTTTTTCATTTTCTTTTTCTGTTTACTTTTTTCTTTTTCTTTTTCTTTTTCTTTTTCCTTTTTTCTCTTTTCAAATTATTTGTAGAATGAAAAATCATTTGTCAACAAAAACACTAGATACAAATAATATCCCAGTCACCAGTTGATTCCCATAATTTATGGGGTGATAATAGGAACTTTTTCTTTATTGCCACCATTGCCAACATTCTTGGTCTAGCTGGAGAACACCATATTGGAGTTTGGACAACTCATCTGTAATGCATATAAAGAGAAATAATGTTCCATTTCAGTTACCCAGCCAGTGGGATCTAATCCATCAAATTTGGTCACATCCACGCGCGAAAGTTATAGGTCACGCTAAAAGTGATGGGGCTGAAAATTATGGGAAGGAGAGGAAGTTTCGGCTTCAATATACAAAAGTGGGTCAGATAAGGGTGGATCTACACAGATATGCACCTTGGTTCAGATCATCATAGCGATTGATTCAATATGGGTAGTAATGTCTTGTTTGAGGTCTTGTTTGATTTCCTCGATTGAGGTGACAATGGAGGAAAGCATGTTTTTATTGATGGTGGCAATATTGGTACTGAGTTGTCTCAATTCTTTTTGGGTCTCTATGGAATTAGATTGCAAGGTATTGAAGCGAGCTTCTAAGTCTTGGCTATGGGTATGGGCCATGATGATGAAGGAACCGAAAAGGGGCAAGTGGGGTAAAAAATTTATTGAAAAATGATGGGTATGAATGTGATAAGGGAAAAGAGAGAAATCCAATGGAATAGGTCTCAAATAATGCTGCAATAGTTACCATACTTTTTTTTGTTTACACCTATTGAGTTATACTCTGATCTGAGTAATATTTCAGTGATGAAATTCTCAAATGATTAAGTAGGAAGAAGTGTGTAGTGATTTGGTAACTCAAATGAAAGAGACATAGTTGCGCAGCAATAGATCTCATCTTTTTTTTTTGTTTATTTCCCCAAAGTTTAGGTAATCAAGGGTTTTATAGACAAGGGTTTTCCCTGTGCTCTAGCTCTTTGATATATGTACGAGGTCCAACAATAGTACTCAACCCAATATCTCAAAGCACCAACTAAGGAGGTTAGACCATGCCCTTAGTCGTACTACCCGACTACCTAGGTACTAGAGAGTATCTTTCCATTCCCGAGTGTTGTTCTCGGTGGCTGTCAAATACCCACTACCTAAATCAGATTTTTCTAGTCTTCTGCTGGAACAGAACCCCTAATTAACCATGGAGTCCCAGCGTAAGCTGGCTCTTTCTCTCTCCTTCTCCATTCCCATGTGATCGCGGGTCATGTTCATGGTTCAATTTGAACACAATGCCTATTTGTATTTCGCACCTCGGCACTACAGTAATGTCTAATCGTTCGAATCTACAACCGCTGAACCCCGATAGGGCTAGCGACCGACCAATGGGGATGAATCCCTACAGGGTCAGCAAATGGCCAATGGAACAAATCTCAATAGGGGTAGAGAATCGCCAGTGAGAACAGGCCCCGTCGCGCGGTTAAGTGGAATACAGGTGGAGAAAAGGGAAACTCGACACGGTGATCGAAATGATAGGAGGGGGGGCCCACTTCACATGCCACACTATTCCGGACCCCCCCCCCTTAAAGGAAGAATGGAAAGGGGGGTCTGGAATCCACTTGAGAACCATTGATCATGATGAGTTAATCTCGACCGTTCGAGAGTTACGTGTCCAATTCTGGACCCCCCCCCCATTAAAGGCAGAATGGAAAGGGGGCTACAGAATGAATCCTCAGCTGTAGATATGAGAGGGTGGACTCTAGCCATCCAAATCTTCTTGCTACTTACCTTTATGCACATTCGCGCCCCAGTGTAAAGCTAGCATCTCTACCTCACATCGGACGGTCATCCCAGACCAAGGATCCTCCGAGAGGATCCTGACCATTCCTCAGAGCCTAACCACATGCTAACATCTTGAGGTTTATAAGTCTGGACTTCAGGGTTTGAGAGCATGGGGAAACATGTCCCTTCGGTATCCCGAATGCCGAAATGCCGAAGTGTTGAACGAACCTCAATTGGAGATTAGCCCCTTGGGTTAAGCATTGGTCAATATGACCTCTTCCCATATGACCGCAACCTCTCTTCCATTTGGATTTATCAAGGTGAGAGCCTGACCTATTGTCAAAAGGACTCCTGAATCCCTGATTCCTGATTTCTCGAATCGGGTAATCTCTCGACACGTAACCTCCTTAAATCGGACAGCCCACAACTGCTCCATGGATTCCACCTTGGAGAGTCTCGAGCCCTTGTCACCAGCACTCCCAATCCCATGATTCTCGATTTCCTGTAATGAGTGATCTTATGACACGTGGCCTCTGTCAATCGAATGGCTTAGATCTATCCCAAGAATTCCACAATGGAAAGTTCTGATCTCTTGTCAACAGGAATCCTGATTCTGCGATCATCGATTTCCCGTAATGGGAGATCTTATGACACGTGGCTTCCGTCAATCGGACGGCTTAGATCTATTCCAGGGTTTTTCTCCCTTATACACTGGAGTCTTGACCC
This sequence comes from Picea sitchensis, assembly GCA_010110895.2. Taxonomy (NCBI): domain Eukaryota; kingdom Viridiplantae; phylum Streptophyta; class Pinopsida; order Pinales; family Pinaceae; genus Picea; species Picea sitchensis. The sequence continues at coordinate 52,313 of SNQJ01S0061023.1, read as the reverse complement.
TCAAGTAACTCCTGACAGATCCAATGACTGTCAGGTTTTTCCAGTCGAGATCTGACAACCCAAATCAGTTCTTACCCATGCATTCTTCCACGACTCCTTGGACGTGGAAAGGATCCACGGTCCAGATAATCTCATGGACCTTGGAGACCTAAGATCCCAAATTCCTCGCTGCCCACGAAGACACAGAAAACAAAGGGGTAAGGCATTTTAATGCCCTACTCTCTCCTACTAAGCTAACGGTTGTGGGTGACCGCAGATTCCCCAACGAAATCTCGTCTGTCGATTAATACCTATAAGGTTAAGGTAATTAACTTTCTATCTCCTTCCTCTGATCTAATGGTCATGAGTGGCCACAGATCTCCCGATGGGATCTCAGTCGTTGATTCATTACTTCATCCTTATGCTGTCATCTCAGTTTTCAAGAGGATCATTCCTCCTTATGTCGGGTTACTAAGGCCTTACGCCTTCACAACCGCCTTCCCGGTTCTTGATGGGATTTTCAAGGAAGGTATTTCTATGGGGATATTTACTCAGGGTACTACCTGAGGTATGTAAGGATGTCATCCTCCCGAGAAACAGACATAAATTCTGAATTTGATCAGTACGCACACACATAACGAATTCATGAAGACATAAATCATATGTAGTCTTTCTGTCCAGTATGCATTAACCCTTGGGTTTCCTTTCTGTCCAGTATGCATTGGGGTTCTGGTAGAAATTCTACCTCCGATTCCACCTGGATCATAGACCAGTCAATTATATGATTAGGATCATGTACATATTTCTTCAATAATGAAACATGGAAAACATTATGTGCTTTTACTGTGGGAGGAAGTGTTATCCGATAGGGTACAGGTCCCACTCTATCTAGAACCTCAAAGGGTCCACAATACCGGGGTGCCAGCTTGGCACAAGCTCCCATTCTCAGGGAACTCCTTCTGGACTTAATTCTGAGATATACATGGTCTCCCATTTTGAACTCTCTTGGGGTTCTCTTTTGATCAGCATAACTTTTCTATCGGTTCTGAGCAACCTTCAGATTTTGTTTTATCTGAGTCACTTTTTGTACCAAATATTTCAACATGTCAGGTCCAAAAGAAATACTATTTACAGGATAACTCCAGCTGATTAGAGTATTAAAGATCCTACCATAGAGGACCTCGAAGGGACTCATCTTTAAGGATGCTTGATAGTCATTGTTGTATGAAAATTCTACCAATGGCAGGTAGTCTTCCCATTTCCTAGGTTGATGCATTACATGCATCCTTAACATATCCTCTAATATTCGATTCACTCTTTCTGTCTATCCATCGGTTTGAGGGTGATAGGCGGTGCTAAACAACAATTTGGTCTCCAAACCAACCATCAGTGATTTCCAAAAATTTGAAGTAAATTTTGTGTCTCTGTCAGATATTATCTCTCTCGGCATATCGTGCAGTCAGAATATCTCTTTCATGAATATCTAGGCAATATCTATTGCCTTGCAGGTTGATTTGATGGGGATGAAATGAGCGAAATTTCTCAGTTTATCCACCACCACCATAATGACATCATTCTCTTTGGTTGAAGTTGGTAATCCAGTGATAAAATCCATGGAGATGGTTTCCCATTTCCATTCTGGGATGGGTAAAGGGTGTAATAGTCCTGCTGGGTGTCGATGTTCTTCTTTAACCTATTGGAATACTATGCATTGGGCCAAATATTTGGCTATGTCTTTCTTCAATCCAGGCCAATAAAATTGTTTCCGGGTGGCAGTGATCATTTTCTGGT
>SNQJ01S0061023.1:28449-39544 GCA_010110895.2 Picea sitchensis | reverse complement strand
CCCCCATTAAAGGCAGAATGGCAAGAGGGCTCCAGAATGAATCCTCAGCCATAGATTTGAGTAGGTGGACTCTGTCCATCTATATCTACTCGCTACTTACCTTTATGCACATTCGCGTCCCATCGTAAAGCTGGCATCTCTACCTCACATCAGACGGTCATCCTAGACCCAGGATCCTCCAAGAGGATCCTGACCATTCCTCAGAGCTTGACTAGATGCTAACATCTCGAGGTTTATAAGTCTGGACTTCGAGGTTTGAGAGCATGGGGAAACATGTCCCTTTGGTATCCCAAATGACAAAACACCGAAGTGTTGAATGAACCTCAATCAGAGATTAGCCCCTTGGGTTAAGCATTGGTCAATATGACCTCTTCCCATATGACCACAACTTCTCTTCCATCGGTATTTATCAAGGAGAGAGCCCAACCTATTTTTAACAGGACTCCCGAATCCTCGTTTCCCGATTTCCCGAAACGGGTAATCTCTTGACACGTCACCTCCTTAAATCAGACTACCCACAACTGCTTCAGGGTTTCCACCTTGGAGAGTCTTGATCCCTTCTCACCAGGACTCCCAATCTCGTGATTCCCAATTTCCCGTAATGGGTGATCTTACAACACGTGGCCTCCATCAATTGGACGACTTAGATCTATCCCAGGATTTCCACAACGGAAAGTCCCGATCTCTTGTCAACAGGAATCCCGATTCCATGATCCCCGATTTCTCGTAATGGGAGATCTTACGACACATGGCCTTCGTCAATCGAATGGCTTAGATCTATTCTAGGGTTTTTCTCCCTTATACACTAGAGTCTTGACCCTCGAGAAACTCCTGACAGATCCAACGGCTGTCGGGTTTTTCTAGTCGAGATATGACGACCTAGATCGGTTCTTACCCATGCATTCTTCCATGAATCCTTGGACGTGGAAAGGATCCACGGTCCAGATAATCTCATGGACCTTGGAGACCTAGGATCCCAAATTCCTCGCTTCCCACGAGGACACAAAAAACAAAGGGGTAAGGCATTTTAACGCCCTACTCTCTCCTACTAATCTAACGGTCATGGGTGACTGAAGATTCCCCGTTGAAATCTCGTCTGTCGATTAATACCTATAAGGTTAAGGTACTTTACTTTCCAGTTCCTTCCTCCGATCTGATGGTCGTGAGTGGCCACAGATCTCCTGACGAGATCTCATCTGTCGATTCGTTACTTCATCCTTATGCTGTCATCTCGGTTTTCAAGAGGATCATTCCTCCTTATGCCGGGTTACTAAGGCCTTACACATTCACAACTTCCTTCCGGGTTCTTGATGGGATTTTCAAGGAAGGCATTTGTATGGGGAGATTTACTCAGTTTACTACCTAAGGTATGTAAGGATGTCATCCTCCCGAGAACCATACATGAAGTCTGAATTTGATCAGTATGCACACACATAACAAATTCATGAAGACATAAATCATACGTAGTCTTTCCATATAAATATACGACTACTAGTACTGATCAAAACACCATACAATCATTCTTATAATGAAATCATTCACAGTTTCACAACTTATGAGCATAATTATCAAAATAGGCACATATATATATATCAAGATGTGAGAGGCAAAACACTTATCAGAGATAAAACTAGGGTCAAGCAACTATTGAGAGGGGTGATCGTTTCCACCCAACCGTAGGCGTAGCGACTCCTAGAAGATTTACCACTAGCCACCCCTGAGCTGAGACCACGATGCTGTGAGACTACGTCTCTATTTTCCAGTGACTAGGAGCGAAGGTTGCAATCCTTCCTCTCTGCTATCACTCACTCTACATAATTCCAGAGTTCTCCCCTCACATTTGCCCCTAATCACTTTTACCCCACGCCTTATCCTCTTGCGAGGTTGCATGTGGCGTGATTACCCTCGCACTTGCCAGTCGTGATCGCTCTATGAATGGGTAGTTCACCTCCCCATCCCTCATTAATTCCTGAGGAGCCATCTACCTACCAGTCTGTGAGGCATTTAATTCAGGGCCATCGAGATGCTTTTTGTTCTCTGGGCTAGTGGAGTCCAAATACCGTATTAATTCTCGGTGGAAGTTAATGCCACCTTTTCAGGTGCCTTCCACCGCCATCATGGTCTCTTTTTTTCACGTCCCCTCTCAGCAGTACTGCAATAAAAATTCATAATGTTATTCACATTTATGAGTTTGGCATAGTTCTTGGCCAGTCCAGTTATTTTTACAAACGGGGGGAAACAGGGTGTTACAGTGGCACTATAACAATTAGGAATATGATTGTTTTATCTAAAGAGGGCTTCAAGAAATCTAGGTTAATCTGTATAAAAGTGTTGTTTGATGCGTTACCACTCAAAGGGGGTACTAACAAGGGTTACAAGGGTGGCCAACAGATGTATGCTTAAGTACCACTTGTATTCCATCCATGTATGAATCCCCAAACGCGGGTTTATGCACGTAACGACAGGTCTTTGTAGCTTAAAGACGTTGGAATATGTCTCTACCCTAAAAAACCAATTAACCCACATCTTTGTGCTGAGGAAAGTTCTCTGATACCACTTGTAATATTCCAGATATAAAAATATGAAAAACAAAAATAAAATGCTAGAAATAGAAGATGAAAAACAATATAACAAGAACAACAGTGTGTTGCGTTGATGTAATCTTCTTCGGATAGATTCTAAGAGAGTTAGCAGATCATAATCTCGACTATTCCCATCTCTTAACAGAACCTGAGTGAGAGGAGCAGTTGTAGCTATTCTCGATCTCGACCTGCTCCTTCTTGCAGTGCGTTCTTCAAATATTCTTCGGATAGCTTCTAAGATAGTACACACATCACGATAAGTCTCTTCTATTACCTACAACTGACTAAGAGGAGCAATCATAGTTGTTTCTCGATCTTGATCTCCTGATGTTCCTGATTTGTCTTCCATGTCGAAGATAAAAACAAATGAATGGGAAGTCGTGATGTGATCAGATGAGCCAACAATGGAAGTGGTTTTGAATTTTGAAATTATGACTTCTTTATTTATAAGATGATATTGGGCTCAATGAATAGACGTAACCTATGAAATGGATATTTGGACTTCCACTAAGACTATGAGTGTGGTTAGAAGGTATTGTGTTTAAAGTAAAGATAAATAATAAACAACACATTATAAGGAAACAATTATGATTTCCTACGGAAACCCTTCTCTGAGAAAAACCCTACATTCCAAAACATGTTCAATGTATTCCTTAGGACCTAACAATAGTTACTTTACATTTTTAGAGTTGTTTTGAATGGATGGTTTGTGAATGCAGATGGAGATGAAGACTATCTAATTGCATAAATGAAATATAATATATTTTATTCTAACTAGGAGCTAACTATGGTAACCGAATGAGTAGTTGAGAGGAAGCTAAACTCTGTAAATAACTTCACTCAAAAATTTGTTATGAAGAAGGAAAGTTAGATAACACACCCATATGAATACTTAACGAGAATAGTCTCACATACATTATCAACTCATATACTCAAGACATAAACATAATAAATAATAGCAAAGTTGCTAGAATAATATTAATTGCTTAAGAAAAGTCTATATGAAAAATATATTCTTATATCACATGTAAATAGTAGACAATTTGTTAAAAATAGTTCACAACAAACAACAACCATTTCATGCACAGATTGTAGGACATCCTAACAAACTGGTATACATACCAAGAACTGCGCAGAGAAACTACGAGTTGGACAGTATTACAATAAAACTTTACAGCCACTTTCTCATTTGAGCATGAAAACCCCAACATAGACACAACACTTAAACAAATCAAAGTGGTGATATTCATTAAGGAACCAAAAGTTGAAATTATGACAGAAGAACAACAAGAAAACAAACATACAGTGAAAGAACTATTGTCATGCTATCATGTGCAGGAAGAAGCACCATATGAAGATGGTTGGCACTATTCAAATTGAGGAAGTTGAAGGTGAGAGAGAAGTGGAAGGTCCACCTCTAGAATCAGAAGTAATTGTTGCGCCGATCAAGGTGAAGAAAGTCAACATCGGGACAGTTGAGAATCCCAAAATGGCCAGCATTGCAGACTATTGGGATGAACAAACTATGGAAAGTATAACAGAGTTATTGCACGATTACAACAACCTATTCCCAATAACGTTCACATAAATGAAAGGCATAGCAAGAGAGGTAGGAGAAATGAAGGTATCGCTCAGAGCCTGAGCAAGACCGACCAGACAACGACCCTACAGATTAAACCTAATATATAAGCAAAATGTCAAAGATGAGATCGATAGGATGTTGGAGGCTGGAATCATAGAACCCATAGAAGAATTTGAATCGATAAGCCCGATTGTAGTTCAGGAAAAGAAACAAGTGGGGATAAGAATATGTGTCGAATTAAGGAAGTTGAACGATGTGTGCCTATATGACAAGTTCCCTACCCTGTTCATAGATGAAGTCTTGGAGAATGTAGGAGGAAATGAAGCTTATTCATTCACTGACAGATTCTCAGCAAACCATCAAATCAATATAGCACTAAAAGATAGATACAAGACCACTTTTTCCATGGAATGGAGATCCTACCAGTATACAGTCATGTCGTTTGGACTCAACAAAGCACCAGCAATATTCTCCAGAGTAGTCATAGTTGCATTTAAAGAGTTTATCCACTAGTTTCTAGAGGTATATCTGGATGATTGGACGATCTATAGTCTATTGAAAGACCATGTAGAGGCCTTATGGATGATGTTAGAAAGATACAATAAGTGCCAAATATCGTTGAATATCAATAAATGCATCTTCAAAACACCTTTTGGGATACTATTGGGCCATACAGTGTGCAAGCAAGGTTTGCTAGTAGATCCTACCAAGATTGCAGTAATTGTTAACCTGCCACCACCAAAAATACTCTGGCAATTGAGAGACATTGGGACACACAGTATACTATAGGAAATTTTGATGCAAGAGCATCGTAAGTAGCCAAGCAAGCAACGTAAAAGCGGGAGACAGCTGGAAAATCATCAGTGCACATTTTGAAGTGTTTTGAGATTAATGAATGGACATTAATGTAATAGTTAAGGGAAGCACACTTATATTTATATCTAGATGTTGTAAACATATCTTGAGTGTTGCTCTCATCTGTAGTATGTAAAGGCATTTATGCGTAATTAATGCAAGTAGGTAGATTTAATTTAATAGATTAGACAACTTAGAAATATAGGAGGGAAAACGGATATAGACACCCTCACCCTTGTATCGTTTTAATTTTTTGGGATGATTATTTAGAAGACATAAGTTGTAGAGATGAAGAAGAGAGTTGTAGAGAAGAACCCATGTACAGGAGCACTTGAGTTAATATATGAAGCTTTGACTCAATTTTCATGGTGTTATGATGCTTACTGTTTACATTTGTTGAATGGTATGCTTACAGTTGATTTGTTTCTCTGTTATGAATTTGTTTCAATGTTGTGTTATGTGTGATTTCAAGTTGAATGAATGAAGTCTGAGAGTGGAGAAGAATGAGTTTCAATTGTTTCTCTACCTGAGAATTCCTGCAAGGATTGCAATGAACGTCCGCAAGGTGTGCCTTGACGAGGGTCTGAGTTTTATCTCAGAAAGCTCAGGAGAGATACCATTGTTTTCATATCAGAAGAAGTGCAGGCGAAGAACAGAGTCATGCAATGTGTGTGTAGGCTAATCGAAGCCTTGTGTTTTATAAATCCATAAGGAAGGTTGAAGGACCACTATTGCAAAGAGTGCACAGGGTCAGAGACTCAAATAACCAGAGGTTATTTGAATATTTTCCACAAAGAGTGTGAGCAGGGATCATTTTAGAAGCTTGAGTTAGCAAGTGAAAGTTCAGGAGGGAATTAACCTTTGAAGTGCTAAAAGGGAGATGAATATTGAAATCGTCTCATAGAATTGAAGTTTAGGAGGAGGAGCACTGAATCGTTTGGGCATAAGTCATTGAGGAGTGCATATGGTGGTCAAAATTCTTTGTGGAGAACTCATGAAGTCGCGAGGATCGTAGGATCTAGAGGAGCTACAAGGTGGTTAGGAGTTCAATGAATCTTCAACCCTGACATCAAGAATCAATGTGGACCATTGATCGTGGTATATATGAGCTGTCAAATCATTTCAGGAATTTGGGACCCATAAGTTCGGAGTGCAGGTAAAAACCCTTGTTCACTCAAACTTCTGGTTTGTGAAAGGGATAATCAAGTGTGAAATTTCGGTATTTTGGGGTTTGACATACTGGAAATCTCAATGACAAGGAACCGAGACCTTAGCATTGAAAATCCTGAAGTTGTGAAACGCGACGTGCCTTTGGTGTGAAACATCGACATTTTGGCATATCGGGGTTCAGCATTCTGGAAATCCTAATGACAAGGAGCCGGGGAACTTTGCATTGAAATACTCGAAATCATGAAACACGAAGTGTCATTGGAGTTTCAGCTTTCTAGGGTCTGGGAAGTAGAGGAGACAAGTCATTTTTGGAAATAAGAGTTTCAAACTCTCGGTACGCAAAATCTCGAAAAAGGGTCACTATTTCGGAATTCGAGAATTGGCATGGTGAGTGAGTTGGGATCGAGAATCACGAACTCCTAGTACATGGAGTCCCAAAAGGCCATCGATCACGCATTCCATGGGACATTGAGCCCATTTCGGCATTCTGGCATTTCATAATTCGGGGAATCATAAGGCAAGAGGAACGATTGTTGGGTTGTTCGCTCAAGTCTCGAAAGGCCAAATTTAGTGGTAACATGTGGTGTACATTGGAGCGGTCAACCCTCATTGACAATTCACATTTTAGAATTTTTCAAGAGCTGTGGGATATATCGGGACTCTCCAACTCCCGAAACCCGAAGTCCTTTTTGGCTCAAACAAAGGGTTTGATTAACCCTTAGCATGGTTTTAGTGAAGATCCTGTGCAGATCCTGGCCCGAGGGCAGGGGGTTTGTGTCAGTGTGGTATCAGAGCTCAGAACAAATTCTTTTCTTTCTGTAGTAGAGAGAAAAGAGGAAAATTTTACAACCATGCTGCCAAGAAGAAGAGATAGGCCAATGCTTGATCCAGTAGTGGAAAGAGAAATGTGTGAATTACATGCCAGACTTGATGCTATGGAGACAACACAGAGGTGCACAGTGGACACTAGGGATATCAGTAAGGTTGAAAGTGAAAATGAAGTTGGAAATGAAGGAGAAGAAATTGCAATCGAGGATGCTGTCGACGAACGCCTATTCAGAGTTGTTGCAAGGATAGGTGCCAGAGAAAAAATGGGCATTCCAGTGTACAAAGGAAACTTGGATGTTGAAGAACATCTAGACTGGATTAGAGCTCTACATAAATAGTTCGATTATGAGGATGTCGAGGAAGATAAGAAAGTCAAACATGTTGTTACTAGACTTAAAGGGCATGCATCATTGTGGTGGGATGAACTGCAGGCTGACAGAATGTAACATACCCACCACAACCTAATGGATTTTTTTCCCTTTTTCTCCTTTTCCTCATGGGACAGAATCCCTAAGTTCCTACAAGGTCCTAGCATAGGCTAGCTCTTCCTGTTGGAACCTTCACTAAACCAATCCATCGGTTCTTTCATTAAACACCCATCATGTACAACTCAAGCACCAAGCATGGGCTTCACCTCCATGTGATCATCGGCTATAACACTGGGCCAAGCCAAGAGGCACCTTTCACATTTCATGACTCAACGATGCCTGAGAGTCCAGTCTTTCGACTCTTCAAACCCCGAAACCCAAAATTGTCCCTTCGTTGAGATCGATGACTGCAAATCTCCCCCCTGATCCAACGGTTCTATCTGTATCGAGACTTTGGTAACCGAGATTTCAAAATGCAAGTGATTCGAGTCTTTTGACTCTTCAAACCCCGAAACCTGATACGCGAGTTCTTGTACGAGATCCGATGGTCCTCGATGATATGGATCCAATGGTCCAGATCTCTTCGGAGTTTTGTGAACCGATATTTCATGATGCAATGACTCCAGAACTCTTGTCACTCAAATCCCTAAATTTTGATATGGGAATTCGTGTAGGAGATCAACAAACCTCGTTGACCTGGATCTGACAGTCACTATCCCTCCTGAGCTTAAGGGAATTGAGGGAAACTCAACCTTAACTCCCTTTCTATCCTATGAGATCCAATGGCTTATGGGATTTTGGAGATTTTCCCGAACTCTGACCGCTCACCACGCGTCTCCTCCAATGGACGGTCCAAATCCTCCCGGAGTTTCGTGAACCAGGATTTCAGGACTTGCAAAGACGAGGGGTCTTCCCCTTTTGATCTCCTAAGTGCCGAAATGCCAAAATGCCAAAGCCTATTCACACTAAGCTAATTTGGAGTTTCGCATACCGGGACTTCGCAACTTGCGACAAGGAAGGGTCTTTCCCTTTGGTTTCCCGGGTGCTGAAACACCGAAATGATGAAACCTATTCACACTAAGCTAATTCATAGTTTTGCATACCGAGACTTCATGACTTGTGACAATGAAGGGTATTTCTCTTTGTTTTCTCATGTGTCGAAACATCGAAATGCCGAAACCTGTTCACACTAAGCTAATTCGGAGTTTCGCATACTGGGACTTCGCGACTTGCGATGATGAAGGGTCTTGCGCTTTGGTTTCCCGGGTGTCGAAATTCTGAAATGCTGAAACCTATTCACACTAACCTAATTTGGAGCTTCGCATACCGAGAGGTTCAAGATTTGCGACAACGAAGGGTCTTGCCCTTTGGTTTCCCCGGTGCCGAAACACCGAAATGCCGATGAACGGGTCTGTATACTCTAGGACTCTCAGGACTTTTCCAAATCCACCCTCCTGCCTATGCAATGGTTAAGGTCAATGGGAAATAGAGCTTTGAAAGATTTTTCAGAGGGTTCTTGGGTAAATTATCCCTAAGCTTGGTGACCAGACTGAAAAGTCTTCCTAAATCACTCAGCTATGATCTCTGTGATAGGGGTGAACTAAACTCATGGGTTTACTAAAATGGTAGTCTTTTCAAGGAACTCACTCCAGCTCTGGAATGCGAGGGAACTTCCCAGAAGGTGGTGCCTTCGGGGAAATCAAACCAGGGCATAGCATGAGTCAAGTAAATGGGACAAATTTCAAGGGAACATAATCGTAATCTAAGCTTGTTCATTCTATATATAAATCGATTATGGTCATAGAAGTATAAGCATGCATCCATTATTTCCAATCTAAACACCAGGAAAACACTTCTATACAGAAACCATTTATGAGTGTACAAACATGAGCATGCATTCCAGGATATTCAATTAAAGATACAAGATATAAACACTTATCAGAAAACACCAGGTGTGACATGATTGCTGAGAGGGGTGCTCGTTTCCACCCAACCATAGGCTCAATGACTCCAAATAGATTTACCACTAGCCACCCCTTAGCTAGACCACAATGCATGAGGTTCAATTTTCTACTTCCATCTCAATGAAAGTCAAGGATGAAGGTTACTCTCCTTCTCGGTGGTGCTCGTTTCCACCGAACTGTAGGCTCAGTGACTCCAAACAGACTTACCACTACCCACCCCCGAGCTAGACCACACACTTGAGGTTCAATTTTCTACTTCCAGCTCAACGAAAGTCAAGGATGAAGGTTACTCTCCTTCTCCTCTATTCAGAACTCCCTCTATTTCCAGAGTTTCTCTAGTTCTTCCCCTCGATCCCTATCGCGCGTGTTCTTTCCTCTCCCCTTTTACCACACTTACTATCTTGCCTTTTCTCTGCAAGATCACGTGCGGTGCAAATTTCCCCATCCGCAGTCAGGTCTGGGAGATTTTATGGATGGGAGGTTCACCCCCATCCCCTGATTAACTCTTGAGGAGCCTGCCCACCTACCAATCTGACGGGAAATCCATTTCGAGGTCAGAGAGTTTCTTTGTTCTTTGAGAAAGTAAAACTAGTACGGTACTAGCTCACTGGAAGTTAACGCAACCATTCGAGGTCCCTTCCACCACCTCTCATTAGCCATCGTGGTCTCTTTTATCACATCCCCCTCCCACCATCCATGCAACACATATTCATAACATAATTTACATTCATCGATCTTTTATAAAAATGTCCTTCAAATCAAACATTCACATCTTTGAGTTTGCTTTAGTTCTTGGCCAATATAGTTATTTTTACAAACTAGGGGAAATAGGGTGTTACACAGACGCTGCAAGGGAAAGAAGAAAATCAAAATCTAGGATAGAATGGTTGCAAAGATGAAAGCCAAATTTATACCCAAGGATTATCAAATCACTCTGTTTCGGAGGATGTAGAATTTGAGACAGAAGTTGATGTTAGTGAAAGAATACACTGAAGAATTCTACAAGATAAACAACAGAGTAGGTCATTGGGAAAGAGATGATGAAAAGGTTGCTAGGTACATGAATAGTCTGCAATATGACATTCAATATGAGATGATCACGATGACCATTCGAAATGTAGAAGATGCTTATCAGATAGCTATGAAAGTTGAAGAGAAGTTGAGCTAGAAGCAAGGTCAAAGAGGCCAATGTTCAAGCCAGAGGCAAAACAATTGCCCAAGACAGAACTTAGAGACCTAAAGAAGAGGGAAAGAAACCTCAAACTCAACCTGAGAGAGGAGGAAGCTCACAGGGAAGGCAGTATGCTGATAGAAATACTTTTCCTCGAGCCCGAGGAAGAGGAAGAGGTAGAGGAGGTCAAGTGAAATGCTTTGTCTGTGGAAAAATCCAACATAAATCCTATGAGTGTACAGATAGGAAGAAATATGGTGATGAAACTCACATTGTCGAATCTCAAGGGTGGAATGTTGAGGCAGAATATGCTGAGGGCAAAATAACTTTGATGATGAGGAAAGTTCTCTTGAAGCCAGAGATGGAAGCAGAGAACCCAGCCCAAAGAAACATTTTGTTTCAGACTGCCTGCAAAACTAAGGATAGGGTATGCAAGGTCATAGTGGAAAACAATAGCACTAACAATCTTGTATCTACAAAGATGGTAGAAAATATGGAGTTGGAGACTGTTGCACATCCAAGCCCATACAGAGTTTCGTGGCTACAAAAAGGACATCAGGTAAATGTCACTAAAC